>VXBS01010595.1:103983-150011 GCA_013400255.1 Sitta europaea | reverse complement strand
AGGTGCGGGGCAGAGCCGGGCATGCGGCCGCTCCGCCTGCCAGGCATCCACAGCTCCACAACAAAGTCTTGTGTCGCCAACAGCCCGCTGCAGACCGCGGGCGCGGCGGCAGGAGTGCTGGAAAATGCTGAAGTTGAAGGCCTTCTGCTTGGATTACTGGCAGTTTTTATGTCTGCAGCCTCTCCATGGTTTCTATAAAAGGTAAGAGAACGTTAACTCTGCGGTGCTCCTCAGCACATGATGCCACCAGGGCTTTTCCTCGCCGTTCTGCTCCCTGGGAGAAGGGAGTGGTAGGCAATTAATGAGAACTTGTGACAAAGGTTGGAAAGCTGCTTTTTTAATTTTTTTTTTTTTTTTAATGCACTAATTATCAGCTGCTGTTGTCTCTGTGCATGCAGATGTGAAGGTGAGAGTGTTGTTTGGTTTTAACCTCTGCTTTAGGTCACATCACCTCAGCTAAGACTCAGGGCTTTATCTTCCCTGCTATTTTATCCTTAGGCACAGCAGCTCGTGCTATAGTGTCCACACTGTACACAACACTGCAGATTAATTGAAATGTCATGGGAATTTATGTAATGCAGAGAAGACCCTTTATTTCCCCGAGATATTTAGCAATATAATAGTTCATCTTTCCTCTCCCTCCCAGCACAAAGTGCACATCAGAGTCATTCAGAGCAGTGGGCACTTCACTTAGGCANTGGTACAGGAGCGGCTGATTAACGGGGGGGGAAAAGGGAAAAGGGCAAACGCCTGCAGCCCCATGTGCCGAGATCACAGCTCTGCTCTGGGTAGTGGTGTCAGAGCCCATCGGGATCGTTGCCTGCGTTTTCCGAAGTTCTGGGAGCTCTAAGGANATAAAAGGTAAGAGAACGTTAACTCTGCGGTGCTCCTCAGCACATGATGCCACCAGGGCTTTTCCTCGCCGTTCTGCTCCCTGGGAGAAGGGAGTGGTAGGCAATTAATGAGAACTTGTGACAAAGGTTGGAAAGCTGCTTTTTTAATTTTTTTTTTTTTTTAATGCACTAATTATCAGCTGCTGTTGTCTCTGTGCATGCAGATGTGAAGGTGAGAGTGTTGTTTGGTTTTAACCTCTGCTTTAGGTCACATCACCTCAGCTAAGACTCAGGGCTTTATCTTCCCTGCTATTTTATCCTTAGGCACAGCAGCTCGTGCTATAGTGTCCACACTGTACACAACACTGCAGATTAATTGAAATGTCATGGGAATTTATGTAATGCAGAGAAGACCCTTTATTTCCCCGAGATATTTAGCAATATAATAGTTCATCTTTCCTCTCCCTCCCAGCACAAAGTGCACATCAGAGTCATTCAGAGCAGTGGGCACTTCACTTAGGCAGGTCTGACACCCAGCTTAAATGATTGATGGTGAATGGTGATCGTAAAGAATAGGTCTGGGTGTCAGATGCATTGAGCTTGCCTATTTAATGGAACAGCAAAATAAGCAATTCCATTTAACATGTCCCTGAACTTACCCTGATGCTTTTTAATCTAAACTTCGTTTTCCTTGCTCTTGATTTACGCTGCTGAGCAGAGGGAATTGGATGGGTTTGAATTTGCTGGGGGGAAAGTGGGGATCCCTTCACCCTGAACAAAACCCGTGCGATTCTCTAAAACAGGATTCCGTTCTTGTTACGTACACTTTCTGCCCTGGCTACCTATTGTCAGCCTACAGAAAGTGCTTTGTACTAAATGCTAATTGCAGTTGAATTTTTCATGCAGCGACTGAAGGCTGGAAAAGGGAACTGTTCCAATCTTTTTCAAGGTTTCAGGGGTGCCCCGCATTGAGTAACACGGGACCCTCATCTGTGACCACTGGCTTGTGAAGTTTCAAAAGATAGCTTTATTCTCCTCTCCTTGCAGCTTTTCACAGATTCCACTGCCAAGCCAAAAGATTCCCAACCTAGTCCCAGCCCATTGTGATGTTTCCCTTGCTGAGAAACCATATAAAATAATAGAAATGCAGCCAGACTGTTTTGACACAAATAAATACTAAACTCGAGCTTGCTGTCTAGGATTCCTGGCAAAATCCCAGCTTTGTGGCAAATGAAGTACTGGGGAGTTATTCTACATCTCCTAATGGGAACCCTTGCAATAGGGCTGCCCATTTATTTCCTTCCAGAAAATTAATTTACTTGCCATCAAAATCTGGATGTGCTTGAATCTTCTGTCTGCATGAGCAGCACTAAAACCAGGCCTTAAGCACTTCAGCATCACATAGAGGCACTTTGTTCTCATCCTTTTGAGAAGAAAAGAAAATTGAAGGAAAGTTGCCACTTCCTCACATTTGAAACAAAATAATTTTTTGGTTAAAGCACAAACAAGTGTGAAAAGCAGGTGCTGCAGAATAGCAAACCTTAAATGCAAGGAAGTTCATCTGAAAAAGAAAAAAAACAACTTTCTGGAGACTTTCAATTACTTTTATTAGTGATTGTAAATTGTTTAAAATGCTCTTGGAAAAGAGCCCAGGGGCAATGGGGAGGTTTTGTATGTACCCTGTTTATATATTTCCTATTTTTATGTATAAGAGGAGGTAACAGATAACCAAAACAGGACTTGGGTTACATTTCCATGGAGTGACCATGCTCTTTCCTTCTGTGCACTGCTGGACTCTGATTTTCAGTTGCAGTCAGTGCTCAGAGCTGTGGAAAATGTTTCTGGCTGCTTCAGAAACTGTGACTTGCTGCTCCATGGTGGGATATCCAACTGTGTTCTCCAGCTTTTATTAATCAGGGAATTCTTGTGGGTTCATGTCCAGAGAAGGGGCAGAGGAGCTGGGCAGGGTCTCAGCCTGGAGCAAAAGGGCTCAGGGGTCCCCTCTGGCTCTGCACAGCTCTGCCAGGAGGGCACAGCCGGGGGGGATTTGGGATGTGGGAACAGGGACAGGGACAGAGGGAACGGCCCCAGGCTGGGCCAGGGCAGGGGCAGGGGGGATACTGGGAAAATATCCCCGTGGGAAGAGTGGGAAAGCATTGGAACAGGGCAGAGATGGAGTCTCCATGGCTGGAAGTGTCCAGATGGATGGATGTGGCTCCTGGGGATGCAGGGCAGGGGCGGCCTTGGCAGTGCTGGCACTCCATGATCTGCCAGGGCTTTTCCAGCCTTAATGATTCAATGATACTGGGCCTGCTGCCTGGCCTGGACTATTCTGAGTTTTGGAATAATTTTATCTTGCTCTGGGGCTGCCTCCATGGAAGTGAAATCCCTGAGTTTGAAGAGGATTCCGTGCAGGGTGTGTTGGGGTTTGTGGTGGCCCCACTGGCCAGAGCTGAGGGGCTGGGAGAGATGGAGGAGCAGGAAAATGAGCCATTCCCCCTCCCTGGCTCTGGGGCACTGCAAGGAAACTGAGCCTGGGGGATGGCAGAAAGCAAAACTAGGACAGGATTTCAAGTTTATTTATGTATGCAGGGTGAAAAATAGCAAGCTGGGCATGTGGCACTCCTAAAGAAATGCCAGGTAAGGGCAGACAACACGTGTACAGAGAGAGCTTTTCTGGAGTTTGTTCTCTCAGCACAACCAGGGGAAATTGGGGGAATCCACCAACCTCACTTTCAGTCCCTTTCTTGAATTTGGCAGCACCTGCAGTAACCAGGACTTTGCCCATCCCACGTATATTCACAAAACAAAGTTATTGCAAGGTAACTTCGGTGCTGATGCCTCCAGTAATGTGTTTATAAACCAGCAGCCTGATTCATCCAAGTGTCAGCAAATTGCATGAAGCAAACTGGGGGGACTGGGGTAGAAAACTGCTCCAAGAAATGTTTGGTAATTCAGTGATTCATGAAAATGAGATTTCTGTGCTCTTCAGTTGCCAATAACACCGAGTGCATTTGGGTCAGAACCCCTCACTTGGCACCCTCTAAATACAAACACTGGGGGTGCTGAGATGTGTTTCTGTGGCAGATTAAAGTGCAAGATGAGCAAATGGCTGTGAGGTTTCCGTGGGCTTTGCAGGGTGAATGTCTCGTGCCTTACTTCCAGGATTATTATAAACCCGTGTGACTCCAGGTTTAGCATGTGAAAGTGAAGATTCTCCACAGCCAGGGGGGAAAGCTTCAGTGCTGTGCTGCTGCCAGCTGGTGGGTAATAGCCCAGGCTAGAAATTGTTACCATTAGCATTGCATTAAAGATCAAGCAGAAGGTGAGGAAATCTGTGACTGGCACCGAGGGCAGCTGTAATCTGCAGATTTTCCCTTCCCTTCCTTTCTCTCTTCTGGCCTAAGCAGGAGAATTTTAAAAAAAAACATAAAGCAAGTGCCAAGTTTGTAAAGGCTGCTTTATTGGAGTGCCTTGTTTGGCAAACAAAACCGTTTTAAAATTATTTCTTGTCATTTTCAATTTTTCTTTCATCAGTTTGGTCTCTCTAAAGGAGGCAGAGTCCCTTCCAGAGCAATTAGGGCCATTTGTAATGAGCCACCCCAGTGGAATAAGCAAAGTGAGAGGTGGCTGGCTCTTTGAAGCCAGGGATTAGCTGGAATTGTTTCAGCCACCCCTCAGCTGGGACTCACAGTTCCAGAGCCGTGCTTCAGGGATATTTGAATCATGTGCTTGAGCCCATCTCTGGGCAAAATAGGTCCATATTTTGGTATATGATTCATTCCCATGAGGATGTTTCAGTGATGATTAAAAATGAAAATGCTTTCATGAATTGGCTTGTCAGGAGCAGCTTATTCCTGCCACCTTGGAATATCAGAGTATCTGAGTGTCAGAAGCTACTTAAAGCCACTCTGATATTGCACTCTGCAGGGCACCTGCAGCTTTGTGCTCATCCTCTCGCCCTCTCTCTTATCCTACAAAAATGTGTAGCATTTGAAGCCATGAAAGGAATTGCCAGCCTTAATTTAGATGCTGTTTCAAAGACAGCACACAGGCTGGAAATGATCTATGTCAGGGCTGTCCTTTAGGTTAACTCTTTGTTAAAAAGAATGTGCTTGGAGGGGCTTTGTTCCTCGTTTCTGGTGTTGCCAGCATGGGCTCGGCTCTGGGGTTGTGTGAGGAGCCTTCAGATGTGTTGGCTAACTGGCACAGAGCAACGCTGCTGCTCCCTTTAAGGGAAAGGCAGCACAAAAAAAGGTGTGAAGAAGTCCCTGGTCATGGGTCACTATGTAAATAAATTGATTATTTAAGAACAGATTTAAGGAAGGGGGATAAACTTTCATACAGTGCTATGATCCCATGTTCCTGGAGGTGATGCCTGCACACAGACCTCAGGAGCAGGGAGCAAGGGCAGAAACCCTGGGCCAGGAGGGCAGGGAGCTGCCCTGGCAGTGCTGGGCAGTGATGCTGGGTTTGGTCACCTCGCTGGCACCCAGACTGAGCTCCTCTGCAGCATCTCAAACGAAACAAAAGCAAAGTGGGTGGGGAGAATTACTGGAGCTTTGCCTTGAACTTGCGTCTGGAGTTCACCATATATGTTGGTAGAGACAAATAGAGTTTGCTTTCACTTGACAGTGACTTCATCCAGAGCGGGGCTGAGTCATGTGCCTGTGGAGCAGCTCCCTCTCCAGAGGATCCTTTGGCGAGGCTGCTGCAGCTGCAGAGCAGCTGAGAGCTTCCCCCACCTCCCAAATCCTCCCCCTCTGGAAGCACAGCCTGCAAACAGCACACATTGCAGTATTCCCACAGTCAGCATAAAAATGATTAGGAGCAAACCCTCAAATAAACGCACAAAGTAGCAAAAAATGCCTGAAAAGCCATCAGAGGATTTCTCTGTGCTCAGGGAAGTGATCCCGAGTTGAGAAATTTAACCGAAAATACACCAAGTACCCGCTAATCTGCTGGAAGCCTTCCTTATAATGTCATTAATGGTTCTCTGTCTGAAAGAATCTTTGCGCAGGTTTTCCTCGCTCACATGCCCGAAATTCACACTTCTGGTTTGTTGGTTCGCCTCTGGTTTCACGGATGTGTGCAGCAGGATTTGGGCACGGCTGAGCACGAATCTGTTGGGCTGCGATGCCTCCCCCTGGACCAGTGCTGGAACTGGGTTAAACTGGGTTTCAGACCTGGCAGTTCTTTGTGTGTATGCCTGCCTTTTCCCCTGCCTCTCCCCTGCTTTTCCCCTGCCTTTTTCCCTCACCTTTCCTCTGCCCTTTTCTCCCACTTTTCCCCACCTTTCCCCTCCCTTTTCCCACCTTTCCCCTGCCTTTTCCCCTCACCTTTTCCCACCTTCCCCCCACTTCTCCCCTGCCTTTTCCTTCCCTGCCTTTTCCCACCTTTCCCCTGCCCTGTCCCACCTTTCCGCTGCCTCTCTGCAGTCTTCATTACATCAATTCTCCATGTTTTCTAAAACTTTCCGTTTCTCCACCCTCTTCCCTCTCACCCAGGAGCCATCTGTGAGCCCTCAGGTTCTCCCTTCCTCACTCTTGCACAGATTTTAACCTTCCACAGACAGCTTTGAAGGCTGATGCTGGGATTTTTTTGGAACTGGGGTGCCTGTGCTGGGGATTCCTGCCCTTTAGCTGCATCCCTGGAGCACACAGAGTTTGCCAGGCTTTTCTTTCCTGCTCCAGTCTCTCCTGTATTTGGCTGCAGCTGATGGGCAGCCCCTGGAGCAGTCACATTTTAATTGTGCCTCTGGCTCCGTGCCCTGCAGAGGGGAATTGGAAGCTTTCTGAGCTGCCTTTGATCGTTGTCCAAGACTGAGTCACGGCACTGGGAGCCCGGTGGTGGCCTGGAGACATCCCAGGAGTCTCCCAGAAGCTGCAGCCCTGAGGGTGCTGGAGGGGCTCTGCCAAGGATCCCAAACTCTCCAGCCTTTTGGGGGTGAGGGGAGATGCCCTTTAGCAAAATGCCAAGTCCAGGCTGGCTTTGTTCCCCAGCAGGACTGGCATGTGCATGTCACTGCTGTCAGCTCCCAGGAAACACCAGGGCTTGCATTTCCTTAGGAATGTTTGGGAAAAAGCAGCAAAGGAGGTTTCAAAGGGAATGGAAGAGAATGCAGGGAAGGCTGGGAAGAAAATACGTGGTGAAGATATTTTATTAAAACATCCTAAGTCAAAATGTTGGCTTGTTGCAGGTTGAAGGTTTTAAGATGCCCCAAGTTGTCTGAAAAGCCAGAATGCTTTTTCAGATAAAAATTTAAACTCCATCTATTTGTACTACTCCTTGCAATCCTTAATTGGTAATAGCTGTTGTTTAAGGGGAGTGCTACCTCAGTTAAAAATAGGTCTGGGACTGCACTCACAACCCAGACCAGGCTGGCTCCAGCAGTCACATTTTCCTTTTGTCAAATGACCTACAAATGTAATGTACATCAGGACAGAAATGCTGTCAAATCCTGGTTTGGGACCATTCCATCGTGGTAGAAACGTCAGGAAAACAGGCAAATTGTGTTCCTCCCCCTTGAGGGCTGCAGCAGGGCAGATCCCCTGTGGCAGGGAGGTTTTGCTGAGCTCCCTTAGGCTGGGCCTGGGCGCAGGGGCAGCACTCAGATCACCTCACACCCCGTGGGTGAGGGGATGCAGCTTTATCCAACACCAAATCAGATCCCTTGTGCTGGGTGCTGCTTTTCTCTGGGCTCCTCTCCCTTCTCCTACCCACCAAGCTCTCTGCTTATTGTCCTGCAGGCTCTGCTGCCAAACAGGAATGGATCTCCAGAGGGGGAGAGTGATGGAGTGTGAGACTCCAAATTAAGCCCTGCCTTTCTATTAATAGCATTTAAAAGTAACACACCATCTACAACTTGTAAAGGAACCTCAGCTCCAGCATTTTTAAATACTTAGAGTGATTTATGTCCCTTGTGGTGTCTTTGCCTGCAGCAGCTTTGTTTCCAGTGTGAAAATTAGAAAATAGATTAAAAGCCTCCCATTCCTCAGAAATGGCCTCAAGCTGTGCCAGGGGAGGTTTTAGGTTGGATATCAGGAAAAATTCCTTCACTGAAGGGGTGGTCAGGCATTGGGAACAGGCTGCCAGGGCAGTAGGAGGGACACCACTGATGCAGGGAGTTAGAAGATGTGTGGATGTGGCACCTGGATGAGTGGTGGCCTCAGCATTGCTGAGGAATGACTGGACTTGAGGATCTTCAGGGGCTTTTGCAACCAAAATGGTGCTGTAATTCTATTCTGCCTTTTCTTCCCTCCCTACCCCCCAACACTGGGGTTTTCAGGGATTTCTAACTGCTCTCCATTGCTCTGGGAGGCCTCAGGAATCAAGACCATGGGGAGAATCCCATTACTGTCCCTAAGATGGGTGGCATGTGCTTGGCAGTTGCCAAGTTGAGGGCTTTGACAAACTCAGTGATTTTTCCCCAGCATTTCTGTGATATTAATTCTTCCAATTATTTTCCCTGCCCTGCAGCAGCTCCCTGCTCCTGTGTCCAGTCAGCAGAACCAATGCTGTGTGTCTGTCTTGGTGTTCCAGGCTGCCTTGGTGCAAACCCTCCTGCATCAGCATTTGCAGCTCCCCTGCAGCCCCAGCAGCTGAGCAGAGCCTTTCTGCTGACCCTGCAGTTCAGGGGGAGCCACCTCCAGCTGCCTGCACGGTGTGCTCAGCTCCCAAAAGCCACAGCACCATCTCTGAATTAGTGGTCGTGGCTGTTTGAATCAAAGGTTTCCTCCTAGAAGAGATGAAACTTGTTCTGCAAAGCTGAGAGTCGCTTTCCCTGATTCACAGGCAGCAACACACACAGGTCCAAAGCACCTAGTGTGGCCACTGGTGATGCTGGGCTTGGAAAAAACAGTCCTGACGTGGGAATGACTTTTGGAAGGAGGCAGAGCTTCTCCTTGCCCCTGCCTGTTGCAAGCTGTGAGGCCTCGAGAGCTTGTGTTACACGGGGCAGTGCCACGGGTGTGACACACAGGGCTGCAGGGGGGAGAGCTGCTCTGGGTCCTTGCAGAGCCAGTAAAGGTTTCCAGGCAGGGAAAAAAAAAAAAAAAATCAGCAAATAAGTAAATCTGTGCGGGGAGCTGAGCTCGGGGTGGGTGCAGTGATGTGCTGCGAATGGAATCTGTTTTCTTGCGAGGGGAAGAGACAAGTGATGGAGCGCTCAGAGGGAGGAGCAGCCCGGGGTGCAGCCCCAGCCTGAGAGCGGGGCAGGAACACGGGACAGCCGCTCGGCAGGGAGGCACAAAATGGAAAACACACGTCCAGGGCAGGCAGGGCACCAAGCAGCCCCTGGTTGTCCTGAAGGGACAGCAAACAAGGCTTCAAAACAGTGAAATCACTTGATGTGCAGATGCGTGCCTGGCGTGGGGCATGGCGCTGTCACTGGGAACAGAGGGGAGGGGGGCAAACAGCCCGGACAAAAGGGGCTCTCTGTCCCCTGCCCTGCACAGAATCCTCTGTTCCTCAGGAGGATTTCTCTGGCTCCTAACAAACAGCTGGTGTGCCCAGTTTCTCCTGGCCATCCCTTCTGTGACCTCCTAGCTGGTGATACTCCGGAAGAGCTGTTTTCAGAGAAAGCCCAGCATGAGAGACAGCATCAGGTTTGATAAATCACCAGCTCTTCACAGAAATCAGCTGCTGTTCCCTGGTGCTGCTGCACCTCCAGCCAGGCCCTGCCCTCCCCGGGCTCTGCAGGATGCTGTGGGGTTGGATATTCCCCTCAAATATCATCCCAAGGAGCAGCTCACACCATCCTTTCTTCATATTTGCAGCAGAATAAATAGCACTTTCTTACAGCAGAGGTCTAATCACAGAACTGAACCATGACTTCTATTAGCTCATGAAGTGATTTGCAGAGTGTGCAGTATTTTCTGGATGTGTATTAAATGATATGTACTTCCTGCAGAATAATAATTATGATAATAATAATAACAACAACAATAATAATTATAATAATAGCAACAATAATAATATTCCCTGCTTGCTTAGAGGAAAAGCTACTTGGATTTGTCCTGGTCTTTTAGGGAATCGGCAGACAAGCTCAGCTCAGGAGCTGAAATGCTCTCTAAACTATTTAATAGTCTGGCTTTCATGGGAAATGCTGCAGCAATGTTTTAAAAACCAAAACAAATCAAGAAACATTCCTCCTGCAGCATCTCACCTCTGTCCCATTGCGTTCCCACGTTGTTTTAATGCCTTTGGTCGCTGGTTGTACACGAAATTTTAGAAACATGGCTGAAGGAGGTGATGGAAGCTCTGCTCTCTTGTAGATCTCATCCCCTGAGTCTATCTTTAGAGACAGATAAAAACACTATTCCTGCAGATGTCGGTGCTGTCAAAATATTGGGACTGCAGGGGAATGGAGGAGGGTGCAATCTGAATACATCAATTACACTGAGGGCTCAGGATTGAGCTCAAAGAGAGGGAGCTGACACAACTGAGGGTGCTGCTTGATACCTCTGTGCTTCACAGAAAAGAAACTGTTGCTCTTATACTTTTTATATAATGGGTTTATTTGTGCCAGATGACATCTTGCAAGTGTACAGGGTGCAAAAACCAGAAAATCTCTCCTGTAGGCACTTCATCTCTGAAATGAGGGATTGAAGGGAAGGGACAGGGTTCAGCTGGGCTGCCTGAACTTACGTAGCTTTTTCCAGCATCGAAATGTATTTCTATGATAATGTTAGCAACAGATGGATAAAAGTTTTCTAATGTAATTTTCCTTCATTTAGCCAGCTGATTTAAATGTACAGTGTGCTGTGGAACTTGGTGTGACTTTTCCTAGCGAGCCATCAATAGCTTGCTCCTGGAACAATTATCAGGAGCTCCCAAAGCAGAATGTATTTCAAACAGTGGGAACAGTCACGAGACCCTGGACAAAATGACCTTAGAGAAAATGGAATTATGCAACAGCAAACAGACAGTTAATCATGGAATGATTCTGCTCTGTGAAGAAACAGCGTGAACTTGGTTTCTTGCTTAATTAAGTTTTATAATATAAACATGTATCTGATGTCCCTGGTCCACAAGGGCCCCTGATAATGGTGCTGTTGACCTCTGCAGAGAAGGGAGTGTGGGCTGAGCAAAGGCTGGGGGGACTTTAATCTGTCAGAACAACAACTCTGACTTTCAGGGTAGTCTTGGAGATGCCAGGGCAGGATTTAAAAGGCTCGTCTCTACCACAACAATAACAATACTTTTTTCTAAGGTTTCTGCCACCTGAGTGTGTGCTAAGGTTTAATTTCGTTGAAACTTTTGGCAATAAGTGCTGTGTGTTTAAACTTATTCAGCACAGCAAAAGAATTCCACATACATAATCTATTATGGGGTTTTTTTGGTTGATTTGGGGGGTTCTTGGTTTTTTTGGGGGCGGTTTTGTTGGTTGGTTGATTTGGGGTTTCTTTTTAATCAGATCTTGCCTTTTTATTGTTGCTGTAATTTCCAGGCTGAGTGTCACAGCTGATACTCGCCACTGAAAGCCAGGACTTCTTCTTATGCCTTTCCAGCTTTGGAAAATGACTCATTACTTTTTTTTGGCACCAAAAAGTTTATTACACTACACAAAAAATTTTGCAAGCAGCTGAGGGTTCCTCCAGCCCGAGGCACATTTGATGGAGTGTGTTCTGGGTTAGCGTTTGCAGGGCTCGTAAGGGATTTTCTAGGGCAGTGTTACTGGGCTGGGGAGGCTTTTCTGAAGTGGAATAAATGGGAATAACTTTCTGCAGGTGCTGCCTAGGTAGGGTTTTCTGACTTGGCAGCTTGGAGCAGCGAGTGTAACACGGAGCTTTCAGAACAGCCTCTAATAATCTCTTCTGGCTTGCAAATAATGTAAACACCGAATCTTATAAATCATGAAGAAAGGAGTAACCCGAGACTTCAGATGGGAAAGCTGCCTTCCCTGGGAGCTGGCTGGAGTGGAGGTCGGAGGCATCCCCGGGAGCTGGTGAATCAGAGCTGCTGCTGGAGCCCGGGCAGGCATGAAGGGCGATGGCAGCGCCGTCTGGAACCTGATGTGGAAATACTGCATTTCTGTCAGGACCATCAGGTACGGGGCTGTTCCCAAAGCTTTATTTCCTGAGGCTGAAGGGTGCCTGAGCTGGGCTGGGCTGTGCTGCTGGGCTCCTGCTCCCTGCTGAGTTAACTCAGCAGCCTGGGAGGGTTGCTGGGGTAGGTTCTTCATTCTCAGCCTTACCCTGAACGTGCAAAAAGAAAACGACAGGGTTACTGCAAAGAAATCTTCCAGGAATGTGGAGTTTTCTGTCTCATTTATGAGCAGGAGAAAATAGGAATATGAGAGAAACTTTATTTTAGCGAGTGAAAATTAGAAAATTACGTTTTTCTTCTGAATGCCTGTCGTAATTTTCTGTTTGTCCTGTCCCAAACACAGAGGTTGAGCAGTTGTTCTTGGCACTCTGCAAGCATCACTTGCAGGGAAGGGGGGTGGAAAGAACGTGGCTTTTAGGGCAGGATGGCTCCAGAGCCTGTTGTCTCCAGGCTGGTGTGGTGCTGTGACCCCGCGGGACTGAGGGAGGGGCTGGGCTGTGGGTGCTGAGCTGGCCGGGCACAGCCCCGGGTGTTGGACTCTGCTCCCTGCCAGCAGCAGCTGCCGAGGATTCCAGCAGAGCTCACTCCAGCAAGGGAGCTGTTGAGAGAGACACTTGATGATTGTGCATCCTCACAGAGAATTTTTTATGTATTTGTAAATAGTTGCTTAGTCCCAGGTCTTGGTTTCTTGGCTGTGTGGCTTAAGTGGTACCTTTGGCCATGCCAGCTCCCCTGAGAGGTCGTGTAATCCAAGTAATTACTGCATTTCACACTGCATAATTATTCCGGGCTAAGGAAATAGTTTAGAGAGCCTGAATTTCTGCATGGACTTTCATTAAAACTCAGAATGGGACTGTGGAAGGCTTTTTATCATCAGGGTACCAAAATAAAGCTGAGAAATCCCTTAGTTCCCAGCAGAGTCGGTATAATAGAAACTGGCAATAATCTCCAAGAGAGTATTTGATGAAGATAAAAATACTTTTATTTATTTATGATCTGGGTTTAGAACCAGAGCAGAGGGGAAGCTTGAAAGGAGCACATGAGTGCAGTCTTTGCAGCCCAGATGTTCATCCCAGCCCCGGTGCTGCAATGAGACCAGTGCTGTGCAAACCCCTCAGCCCTGAGGGTGGATGCTCCTACGAAGACCAAACGTTAAAAGTTCCTCAGAGGCCTCGGGTGTGGTGGTTTTCCTGAAGTTTGACATGCAAATTGTGATGTCCTGTAAACAGCCAGTTCTTTATTTCATTAGTGACCTTACTGCTGTGTAGGGTGGGTTGAGTATTAGCTGAGTTATTCACAGCAGGGCTTATTTATAGAGCTGTTGGTGGCTCTCACAGCCAGTGAAATGCAGAGTAACAAGAGGATTTTCAATGAACGTTTTTGGTTGTTTTCACAGATCCTATCTTCCTTTGGCAGTAACACCAAGAAGTTAAAGAGAATAAAAAGTCGAGTTTTCCCTTGTGGAAAAAAGTTCTCTACCACCCTAAGCTGCTTTTCTGACACAACTCAGAGACCCTGAAACTCTCCCCGTGTTTTGGGAGACTCCAGCACGCACTGGGGCTCATGTCCTTATCCATCCAGGGGAGGCTGTCCCAGTCCTTCCCCCTCTCTGCCTCTTCCCCCTTTCCTGGGAGACTCTGGAGCCCGTGCAGCCCTTGCTGGAGGTTTCAGTGAGCCTTGCTGTGCCCTGGACCAGCAGAGCGAGCTTGGTGCTGCCCTGCCCTGCCCAGCCTCCCTGCCCACCGCGGTGCCCCCACCCTGGGCACCCGTCAGTGCCTGCACTACAGTGGCCACTTGTCCTGCAGCCCCGATGAATGAGGGCATTTATGCCTGGCTGAGAAAACAGCCCCACTCCAAAAGGAAAATTCGGCTTTAGGGTTGGTCTTGTTTCCATTGGACCGCAGCAGCTTTAACAAAACATCCTTGACTGAGTCTTTGTCGCCTGCTGTCGCTGGGCAGAGCTCGCCCACATCCCTGTGTGTGCTGGGGGCTGCACGACCAGAGCCCGAGGCTGCGGGGTCGTGCCTGTCTGCAGGGGGAAGGACGAGTGCAGGGGAAAAGGTTCTTAGCCCGGGGGAGCCGGAGGTGGTGCTGGAATAGCTTAGGAGAGAGCAGGACGGTGTGGTCTGGAAATACACTGCACTGCCTAAACACAGTGGTGCCTTTTTCCCCTGTTCTTGGCCAGCTCCTAGAGCACAATTGCAAAAGTTAGAAAGATGTAGGGATTTCTTCACTGTCGTGCCAAAGCTGAGCTTGTTGTACTTGACCTGGAGCTCCCAGAGCTCGTTTCTCTGAGCCAGGGAAGCCTCACTACTGCCAGGTTATTTCCCAGGGCACAGCAGGGGAGAATGCCAGCATGGCCTGCCCTGGAAGGGGTCTTTAAAACCCATCTCATCCCACCCCCTGCCACGGGCAGGGACACCTTCCACTGCCCCAGGCTGCTCCAAGCCCCATCCAACCTGGCCTGGGACACTTCCAGGGGTCCAGGGGCAGCCCCAGCTGCTCTGAGCGAGAGGCAGGGTCTGGCTGACCCCCACAGCACAGAACAGGGTTATTCCTGAGCCCCAGGACAGGGCCCAGGTGTTCCTGGGGAGGGTTGTCATTCCTGTCCTGGCACTGGGGGGATGCAGCATGATTGTCCCTTCCCTGCCAGCAGTGGCTCGTGGTGCACCGCGGGGTCTGGGCTCTCCCTGGGGGCTGCAGTCCCTGCTGGCACCAAGCTGGGCAGTGTTCCTGCCCAGAGCACTGTCTCCCACGTGTCTGGGATGGGAATAGGGGTGTCAGCCCCGAGGAGGTGCAGGGGGTGGCAGTGGCTGTGTTGTCACCACAGCCCTGCACGAGTCCCTCGCCCTCTGCCACTGTCCCAGTCCCTGTGCAGAGGGTGGCACTGCCCTTCCACCCCTCTGCAGGCCACCGTGGCACTAAAAAGCAGTGCTCTGCTCTGCTGGGGAGCCTCCACTTGTGATATTTGCAGGTGGAAAAGTTCCCCAGCAGCAGGGAGCTGGCAAAGGCTGGAGGCAGAGCCGGGCAGAGCATCCCTCATCGCTTATTTCTGTTGAAGCTGCACTTCGTGACCCCCGGGGGTGGGGATGGGCAAAGGCACAGCTAGGAAATTGTTAGTTTGTTCAGGCTGGCCGTTGTGTTTATGGGATCCTGGCAGTTTTAAGGCAGAGGAACAAGTGTTAGAGAGGGATGGCAGCAGATCCTGCCCGGGGAATGGCTCGTCCCTGGTGATGTCCCTGTGCCAGCCAGCTCCAAGCGTGGGGTTAGTGGTTGGACGCTGGAGCCATCTGAATCAGCACATCCCAGCCCACAGAGAATAAATTACAGGGTTTATAGGAGTGTAACACATAGTTTTCAGCTTGCATCTTCAAGTTCCAGTGTAAGTAATGGAAGAAAACAGTCAATAGTTACTTCTTAGTGCTCCACACATCTGGAAAAAAGTAAGAATTAGTCCTCAGTCTGAGCTGTCTGGGAGTTTCTTCCCTGATTTTCCTTCTGCTACAAACATTTTCCATTTTGGTTTGGTCATACTTTATTTTTAGTCATCTGCTTTGGCCGTTTGTTTTTTTTTTTTCCCCTGAAGACTGACAGGACAATGAAGTGATTTCATCAGAGAAAACCAACACCCTGAGCAGTGAAAGGCTTTCATTTGGGCTTTGATGGCATTTGGGGCAGCTACAGGAGCTGGGGTGCTTGGGATGGAGCTCACAAAATCTGGAAGCTTGAAGCACAGAACATTTAGTGTAACTTGGGTAGGGGCTTGTTCATAAATCTTCTGAGCATCCAGACTGCTGTGAATTACACTGGGATCTGTGCAAAAGTGTGGGCTGGGAGCCAGGGCTGGGCACAGTTTGCTCTGCAGTTCATGGTCACATAGCAGCAGCCAACATGTGACCAGAGATAACGAGGTAGATAATCAGATTTTCAATTTGTGCTTGTGAGTTTCCTCCTGTAATGGCAATTCCAGCGCCCAGCTCAGCTGTTCCTCCTGGCACCTCCAGGGTTAATGTTTGTGAAACTCATCTGGGTAAGGAGAATATCTGTTATGTATTGTTACAGTGGGAAGCAATGGAGTTGGCACCTTTCATCAAGATCAGATGTTACCAATGTGATTCTCCCGTAGCTATTTTATGACTTAAACATTAATGAGAATTACAAAAAATTCATTTCAAAGATTAAAAAGAAATGCCAACCCCCCAAACCCAGTTATATCCATATTTATCTCCACAAGCTGTCTATTTTTGTGTTCAGTTTCTGCTGTGGGTTTCTTTGTCATCTGCAAAATGCTGCACTCGAGAAGCCATGAGACAAAGCCAAATGCAAGTCATTGTTACTCATCTCAGAGCTTTAATCCTCAGACAGTGATGGTTTTCTGGAGGCTTTAGTCCTGCGTTTGAGTGTGGTGGGGCTGTGATTTTCCCAGAGCCTTGCTTTGGTGGGAGGTGGGCTCAGCCTGGCAGCCCCACGCTGCCTGGGGAATGTCTCATGCACTCCCAGGGCTGAAGTTGGTGTCCTCAGAACACTGTGTTAGGGGGGTGTGAGTGTGTCCTGTGCATTTTGCATCCTAAAATAAATTATTTGGATGAGTGTGTGCCCTGCTGTGCCTGTGCACAGGAAGCTGCAGAGGGAATCACCGTGGCATTAATTCCTCTACCTGGAGCACCTTGTTCAGGGGGGAGAATTACATTGCTTGGTTCAGCTTTGAACTGTTTTTTTTAAAGTGTCGTTTAAGTGCCTTTAAACGTTGCTCGTGTTCAGCCGGGGCGGGTGGGTGCTTACACGGCTGGATTACTTCAATCTGGTTGTTCATGTAAATGAGAGGTTTGGGGTTTAAGTTCAGTGAGCTTCAGCTGGTTATGGGTTACAGCCCTCTTAGAGCAGAGGGCCAGAACCTCATCAGCTCCTTCTGCCTTCTTTCTTGTTACAAGCACCCATCAAAATGCTCCCACTTTGTACTTCTGTGTGTTCTTTTTGTCTTGCACTCTGTATTATTATTGGTAAAAGCTCAGAGTGCACAGGCAGGGGCTGGTACAGACAGTAGGTGATTGTAATTCAATCCTTGCTTGAGGGCTGGTGTAAAGCACCAGAGTTTGCAATATTTGCAGGTATTTAAGTGTTTCTTTCCACAGAACCCTCGAGGTGAGGCACAGTCAGCACCGCTGCTGCTGCTGGGGGCTCCTGGACGTCCCATGTGTGGGTTTTAGGACAGGCCAGATAATTGCAGGAGATGCTCTGGGGCAGGGAGGCTGTGCTGGGTGACCCGCAGTGGTCCCTACCCAGCCCATGGCTCTGGGGGTGTGGGAGGGATGCAGCAGGGCTGGGGGCTGCCACACCAGCTGCACTTCCAGAGTGGTGTTGTTTCATTGAAAGGCTGAGTGTGCTGAGCTGGTCTGGTATGAAGGGACCAGGAGGCAGCTTAGCTAAGTAGCTGAAAATTGAATCAACTTGCAGCACTCTTTTGAGTTTTAATATCTTTGCATTAAAATTATTGCGTCGAAGTTTTGCTCAAACTTTCAGAGCCCTGGGCTGGACTCTGCCAAGGCTCTGTGCTCACAGGGTGCAGGGTCTAATGGCATGCACTGAAACCCTAGAAGTCAGAAACCTAATCCAGGGCAGTCCAGAGAAGTTAACAGCCTGTTTTATTATTTATTTACACAGACCTTTCCAAAGAGCTTGTTGGAGCAGAACCATGGGTTACTGAGCTGGTAGAATTGTTTGTCTAGTGGTAGAAGAGTTTCATTCTATTCAAGGCAGCTTTTTGTACTTTAGTGCTTGCTAGAGGTGAGGCATATGATAAAAATATATGTGGCAGCTTTTTGGGCAGAATTAGTTCTGAGTTTTGTGCTGCTTCCACTGCTGCTCCTGCTGCTCCTTTTCTCCTCAGACAGAGCTGGATATTGGCATTCTGGCTTTGCTCTGAAAGGCTGCTGCTGCTGCTGCTGCTGTCCTTCAATTACTCAGTTGTTTGTATTTTTGATATGTTTTAGCTCCTGAAGTGGCCCATCAGCTTGGGTCTTTTTGTTCTGAACTTACAAAGAAATAAATTATATGGGAGCATTCCCTGCTCTACCATTTGAACGGAATTATCTTTACAGTGGACTGTAAAGCAAATTAGGTAGGGAGAACACAAAGCTCTGGGCTTATCTGGTTTTAACAAGATCATGCATTTTCCAGAAGGAGTCAGATGACGTTTTAGGAATTGGTAAGTACCTATAACGTAAAGCTTATGAATCATGTCATTAACATCTGTGCTGGGGATTGATCATTGTATGAAAATGTGGGGTGTGAAATGATTTTAAGGAAACAGTCTTCTGCTTAAAAGCCTGGTAAGGATTTTATTCCTTTCCTAACAGGAATTCATTTTTCTATACAAATATAAATTCTAATTCTTGATGTGTTTTTGCTGTCCTCGATGCAATATCTGCCTATTAATCATTTTCTTTGACAGTAATCATAAAACCAGCAGGAATTCATGCAGTAAGCAAAGTGTCACACGTTCAGTCATCTTTAGCAGAGACAATAATTCATGGGTGCAATTAACTGCCTGACAGGTATCGAGTGTGTGAGGGGTTTGAAGTGGGCTTGGGTTGTTGGGGGTTTCCTGTGCTCACCACTGCTGGGGGTGGTGGTGGCAGGGCTGCTTAATGAGGCACTCATGGCAACTGCAGGAACAGACAAATAAATTAAAACAAAATCGAAGCTCATCACGTTTGTATTTACCAGCTGGTTAATGACACTGAGGCAGAGCTGGAGGTGGGCAAGGCAAGGCAGGGCAGCCTGAGCTGCTGCATTTCCAGGCTGGGTGTGCTGGGTACAGAGCTGCAGGCTGCTCAATTAGCAATTAAATATGCTCCTGAGTTAGTCACACCTGCCTCGGCCCTCTGGAAAAGTCTCAGCAGCGTGCATGGCATTTTGCATTCAGTGAATTCTCATTAGATGGTGATAGCAGAGCAAGGAAGGATATTCCTTCCTAGCATCAGGGGGCTGCTGTCATGGTCTGATGGGGCCTGGGCTGCACAGGGAGAGCACCGTGGCTGGGAATTACACAGGGGAATTGCATCCTGACATGGAGCATTCTGGTTCAGCTCTCCTGAAAGCCATTTATTTTCACATAAATTGGTTTTCTAACACAGGAGTCCTCTTGGACACTGCTTTCCCACAGCCACACTTGTGTCACCACTCGCCTTCCCGAGAGCCACTTCACTGTATTTGGATGTGAAGTAAAGCCATCTTCCCAAGGAGATCTTGGAAATCAGGATCCACTAGGATTTAAGGTTTAAGAAATTAGGATTTAAGAAACTGGAGCACTTAGGCTGAGCTGAGGTGGCATATGCCCAGCAGGACCTGTGACACCCAGAGACGCCAGGGCAGGGCTGGGGGACAGAGCTGGGCAGTGCCAGCACGTTGTGCTCCCGTGGCAGGGCACAGGCTGAGCCTGCTCTTCCACCTGCAGCCTGAATTCTGCCCTGTGCTGGAGCAGGAGGCGTTTCCAGCTCTGGGCAGGCTCTGTGGGGAAGGCAGCAGCCAGAACTGGCTGGTGGGGAGGGAAATGTGACCTTTGTGCTGCTGGGGAGCCTTTGGAATGTGTTGTGGATAACATATTTCCCTGTTAAAGGACATTTTCCCTGTCAGAAGGAGACAGTGTGGCTGCAGTCTCCTCTGTTATCCACAGCCCTGGGTGAGGATCTCTTTGTCTGAGGTGCTTTGAACATTTGTCCCAGCTCTGACCATTAATGATTCATTCTCGGGGCCGGTGGGGCAGTGAGTGCCATGGCCAGAGGGACCAGCCTGGCCCAGTTCAAGGTGTCCCTGCCCGTGGCAGGGGGTGGAACAAGGTGAGATTTAAGGTGCCTTCCAACCCAAGCCATTGTGGGGCTCTGTGATGCTGGGAAATGATTCCATGATTATCTCAGGGTCCAGCTGGGAAGCGCTCCCGCGGCCGAGGCGTCCCAGCATCTTCAGAAGAAGCTGTGGGAAGGAGATGCTGAGCTTCTGATGCCTCTGGGAAGATAAAAGGCACATTTGTACTTTGCCTTGGATGCTCTTATCTGAGAGCAAGCCCTGCTTGCCTTTGGGAAGGAGGGCACAGAAGCAATAGCTATTGGCAGATCCACTTATAAAAAAGCCTTTCTGAAAGCCATCAAAACAGCCCCCATGCTGCTTTTGTGGGGTTTATTATGTTCCCAAGAAATGGAAGCTGATTTAACAGAAGCTTCACAACACAATTCAGAGATGCTATGTGTTAAATTGCATATTTTTAGTCTTGTGTGTTCAGCTTAAGGTTAAAGCTCAGTTCCAATTTCCTTGGAACTCTTGGGTGTCCACAAAAGACCTGTGACTGCTGCCCAGGGATTCTGCACAGGTACGTGTGTTTTTATCAGCAGATGTTTGTATGGCTTAATCCCCTTCCATGTTTAAACCAGCAAGAGTGAACTATTCCACCAAATCAAGGAGATTGGGGTAGAGCAAACTATTCAGTACCTATTCTCTGTTTGAAATTGTCTCCTGATGTTTCAAAATGAGTGAAAACCAGGCACACTGCTTAATCTGACTCTTTAGGAGAGCTTAACCCTGCTGCTGTAGTGGGCACACAGCCCTGAATTTAAGCACTTTTCCACAGAGAGCCTTGGAGTGCTCAGCTGTGGGGTTTTTCTGGCCATGGACACAAAGACCTGATGATAGAATTTCACTGGCTGTATATTTTCAAGTTAATGTAACAAACACTTGTGGAGGAAAGGAAAGGGACCATCCAATGCAGATAAATACTTGACTTCTTTCCAAACGTCCAGCGTTAATTCCTTAAAAACAAACACATGGAGAAAAACACAGACCTCAAAGGCAGCCTCTTGAAAGACTTGTCCCAGGCTGTTTCTTCTTTTTCCAGGCTCTGGAACCAGTGCATTTTGCAGGTTGTTCCACCTGCACATTCTAAGTGCTTGAGCAGATCTGTTGCTCAGATGATTGAGTCTTGTACAGTAGCTCAAATCCAGGTCCAAGGGGAGACTAATCCCTTTATTGCCTGTCTTGTTGGTGTTCCTCGGGATAACAATGGGGTGGAGACTGAAAAAGGATGCTGGCAAGGGAGTAAATGACATTTTGTAGGTGCCTTTTGTGCCCCTGCTGTGCTGTCCTGTGTCCTCTCATCCCATGGTCCCCACACGTTGCTTTTGTGACTGTAAAAATCCATAGTGAGAGATGAGGAAAAGAATCCACATAAAACCAGGCTGGCAGGGCCATTTCCTCCAAAACAGGCAAACACTGGAGCTTTTATAGGAATTGGGAGTGGACTCCATTAGGTGTATGTGCCCTTTCAAATAGAGATGGGGATGGGTGTTCATGCAAAGCTACCCAGAATTAAAATTGTACATTTGCAGAGTTCCAGGCCAGGTTGGGTGGGGCTTGGAGCAGCCTGGTCCAGTGGAAGGTGCCCCTGCCCATGGCAGGGGTTGGAATGAGATGGGCTTTAAGGTCCCTGCCCACCCAAAACCAGTCTGGGGTTCTGTGGTTCCTTATTAATACAATCCCAGTGCTGTTCAGAGAGGACTCAAACGTTAAACAGCACTAGCAGCAGGCAGTTCAGCTGCTTCTTTAAAAAAAACCCCAAAAAAACCACATGCAAAAAACCTTTTTGGAAGTTATTTCTGTATCTGATGCTTTGTATTTCATAGCTGGTATTCAACTGTTCAAGGAGTTTTGCAGGCTTACAGTGTTTTGTACCAATATTTGATCATTTCCCCTGACTTTAAAGAAAAGAAAAGTGTACTTCAGGCACTTAAGAGCCTTAGGAAAAGCTCTGAGCACCCGGGGGTAGCTGCTTGAGTGCCCAGTGGTGTGAAGCTGTTTTGAGGAGGGGAAATGCCCCTGGGGTGTGTTTTAGGTACTCTGAGGGGTCGATGGCTTGGTGGTGGGGTTTGCTCATTGAGCTGTTCAGGTAATGAATTAGGGAACCCTAGAGATGAGGGCTGAGAAGGCCTTTAAGACATGGAGCCCTCAAGCCTTAATGGTTTGTAGACATTTCCATCTGGTCGTTGGCAGCTGTCAGTGGTGTGAGTTTGGGGTCTGGGGAGCTCCTGCACTCTCTGCTTTTCCACAGGGACTCTGGGGCAGGGTGAAGCTGAGCTTTCCAAAACACCAACGAGTCAGTTCAGCCGAGGAGAGGACAACCTTGCATGGCTCTGTCGGGAGTTCAGGAGATGCCAAAGCACTGCCCACCCCTCCCCTCGCTGCTGCCCAGGCTGTGTGGGTGCTGACCTGCCCTGTGCTGCTGCCTGCTCAGAGCCAGCCTGTGTCCCTCCTCTCCCGTGGCCGAGGTCACACTGTGCCCGTTGCCTCCTGCATGGCACTGCCTTATGAGGCCACTCACGAGAGGAGCTTGGCCCTGATTTTCCAGGGGAGACAGAGGAAGGAGCCATCACTGTCCTTGGGGTGCTGAGCTCCAGGTGTGTCTGAAACAGATGGACTGCTGAGAAAACAAGAGACCTGGAAGGAAGCCTCAGCCTTTTCCATCACTGTCTCTAATTTTTTGTGTCTATCAAAGCACAAAAGATGAATTTCACTACATCTGACTCTGCTGAGAGGGAAGGGAGGGAAACATTTTGTCCAAGCAGTCGGTGTTCATTAAAAAGGGAGATGAACTTTGCTCAGTGCTTTAAAAAATGGCCTTAAAATCTGGCCCAAATCTGTGCTAGTCATACATTCTTCATAACTTTCCTTTCAAAAAGCTTTTAAAACTCCTCAGCACTAGGAGCACTCTGGGTTATGAAATGATCTTTGCAGACCCTGGGATTTTTTTCCAATGGTAATTTCAGAGCTCATATGTCAACAAAGCAGTGTACAGAATTATCATTTCCCTCTGGACTTTTCAAATCTGTATCTCCAGAGGAAATCTAGAGACCACATGACATCAGCTCGGAATATATTAATAAAAATGAAATGTGGCATTTGTTAAAATCCTTTTGTTGGAGAAACAGCCTATTTTTCTGATTAAGTGCTGTGTCAATGTTACATCACACTGACTGGAGGTGTTTCTGGGTATCAGCTGGGCTGACAAGCTTTAAAAATACCTGGAATCCTCCTCTTGGCATTAAAATCCACCAACATTTGCTAAAGTAATTATTTCTGTTGAATGATTCTGTGGTGTGTCTGGGGAATTTGCTGCTGCTGAGGCTTTTTTTCCCCCCTCAACCTATGTGTCACAAAGTAATTCCTTGCAGTGGCTGCAAAAAACCTTAATATAATCAATTCACATGCAAATAAATATAACTCTGTTAGTTCTTGAATGGAAGACAGGCTCTGGAAAAGTCTCAAACTGAGACTTGTGGTTCTTTGGCAAAATTTTTTCAAGTGTTTCCTCCTCTCCAAGCTGGAAGTCCTTCTAATTAAGCAGCCAAGGCAACAAATGCTGTCCAGCTGAGGGGCAGCTCCAGGGTTCAGATCCCAGATGGTTGCTATCAGGACATGACTTTATCTACCAGAGAGCTTCACATGTGCCCTGGATTTTTGATTCTTTCCCCTCACCCTTCTGGTATTAAGGCAGTTTTTTATGATCCTGTCAAATATTTATGTGGTCTGTCCATTGACTTTTCCTAAGTTTTTCTGAGCTGAGAGAGAGCTTTCCCCAGGTTGAGCTGCTTTGTTCAGCATCCCCTTCCCATCCATTTCTACAGCTGGAGTTTCCAAGGGTGCCCTAAAAAAGGACAGGTTGAAAGGCACACAGTGAGCATAATGTTAATATCTGCTTTTACTGTTTCTGTGGATAGGTAAAGCCTGTATGATTTTATAGGCTGGTCAATACAAATTTCAAAACATTTTGATGTTCAGCACTGCTGAAGCACAGCCTGGCTGTAAAGTTTATCATCACTGGTAGCTAAATAAAAATACAGCAATGCAGCTTCTGTCTTTGGGGGTTTTTTTTTTGTTTGTTTGTTTGTTTGTGGTTTGTTTTTTTGGTTTTTTTTGTTTGTTTGTTTGTTTGGTTTTTGTTTTTGTTTTTGTTTTTTTGTTATATTCTACAATTAAATAGCCTGGGAATGTTCCAGGCCAGGTTGGACAGGGCTTGGAGAAACCTGGGATAGTGGAAGGTGTCCCTGCCCATGGCAGGGGTGGAACAAGGTGATTTTTAAGGTCCCTTCATCCCAAACTAGTCTGGGATCCTGTGACTTTGGTAGTGGATGTGGTGATGTGTTTATTTAATTGTGTATTTTAAAAATAATCTCCAGATTTTTAGGGTGAGTTTTTTCATGGAGATGAGGTCTTAGATTTCTAATTCCTGATATTTAGAGCATCTCTGAGTTTGGGAAGATGACATAGTAGGAGTTTCTCTTGGTTCAAATTCCCCAAACACTGTGGTTCAGTGTTTACACATAAGCAGAAAGTGAGACAGAAAGAGATTCTGAACTCTGGAAAGTCTGGCAGGGGGGCCTGAACAGAAGCTGGGTATTTCATCAGTGCTCTCCTGTGATCTGTTTGACATTGCATGGAGCACAGAAGTCAAACTGATGGCATTCCCAAACTGGGAATAACATTCAAAATACCTTCAAAACTTCAGATCAAACTTGAAGTTAGATTAGAAACTGAGTTTAATATTTTGGAGAAGTGCTGGTATAGTTGTTTCATGGATTTGTGTTGGAAAGGTATTTCCAACAGTATTCTGCTTTGGCACTGAGGAAGAAATGTCAAACAAAAACAAAGGGAAAAAACCCAGCAAAAAATCAACCAACCCCCACTTTTAAAGTTGAAACTTGCATAAACCTGCATGAATTTCCTTGCACATTTATGCCAAGGCTGGAGGGTTCTGCCAGGCCATTTGTGGTGCCCTGTGACAATCTGTCCCTGCTGGTTTTGTCTGCACATGCAGTGAGGGGCAGGGAGGAATTTTCCTCCTGCCAGCTGCTGTGATCACTCTTCTGTCAGATCCATCTCTAAATAAACCTGTTATTTCCATGTGGTTCAAGGGAATGAAAATGCAGTTTGAGGGACTGCTTTGATGCCATTGAGAGTCATTTGGGAAACTCCCACTAACTCAACCAGGACTTCACATTTGCCCTCAGGAGACAACCAATGAACCTGGAAAATGGTACAAAGGGTACCCTCAAACTGATGGCTTTTGGAATAATTCTGCTTCTTAGAGTTTTCAGTTATCTTTATTGTTGTTGTGGGTGAGTGACAAACGACACGAACCTCTTTTGGTAAATTTATTTGACTCTAATCTTTATTTAAAAACTGATTCCTTTTATATATTTTCTAGAGCAGGCCATCTCATTGGTCAGAAGAGTGCCAGAACTCTTCATTTGAAAGACAGAGAGAAATTCCATTCTACAGACAGGAATCTAAAACATCACTCTTGTTACAATAACACTTGTGATGTTTATGTCAAGCCTGTGAGAACCAGGTCTTCCTGAACCAAAACATCATGAAGAAACTGAGTCTAGAAACTCAGAAACTTCAGGCCCAGGAGCCTCAGACTGCACTTTATTTCTGAAATAAAGCAAACATTGGAGCTCTTGCTCCAGTAGCAATGAGCTATTTCTAAAATGGGTAGTTTGTGATCTGGTCTGCTCTGACTGTGCAGAACTGGGAGGCATCAGCAGAAACAAATTGGGCTGCCCAAAGCTGAAGGAATTGGTTTAACAGGATGTGTAGAAAATCCTCTTTCTTGTCTGCAGGTAACAATTTCTTCTCATTTGGCCAATTCTGTGCTGTCTCTTTGCTGCTGATTTTTGCCGCATCTCTTTCAGCTTTTGGACATTCCAGGTGTGGATTCAATTAAATGTGTGCAGCAGCAGGGTGCTAACCCAGAGGAACATTCCTTGGGTGGTTGTTCCAAGGGAAAGCTTTTCCAGCTTTTCCTCTGCACCCTCTAATTGTGCCTGTGTGGCTCAGGGGCAGGAGCACAGCGAGTGCAGCAGACGAGATCCCACGGAAAGCTGCTTAAGTAATTGGATTTGGGATGTGCTGAATGTCTCAGCAAACCTCAAAGCTGGATGCTCTAATGGAGACAAAACCTCATTTTTTGCAGTGCTGCTTAGCTCCTCTAAGTAGGTTTAGGAGCAGATCCTCAGTCCCTGAAACCCCCCTGCTCTGGAGATCCCACCAAGCCTGGCTGGGAGGGGAAAGGTGGCTCTGAGGAAACACCTTTATGCCTTGTCATAAAAACAGAGTGTTCAAAGACAAAATAACTCCAAAGTTGGGGTAACAAGAACATATACACTTAAATAAAATGCATATAAATATATAATAAATGTATTATATATTGTATGTAATGTGTGTATGTTTACATACACATACCTATACATAAGGTTGGCCACAGAAATCGATGTTTTTGGTAAGTTTAAGGAGTTCTCTGCCTATGAAGAGCTGTTCAGCAGTGGGCCTGAAGCAGATGAGTTGTGTCTGAGTGAGGAGCACAGTTCTTCCTCCCAGGTACACTCACAACTCTATAAAATCAGCACCTCGTGCAATTCCAGGTGCTGCCAGCTGAGTTCCCTCTCCATCCACATCTCCCTGTGGCTGTGGGCTCACTCCTCTGCCTGCAAAAGGAGTGGTGCCCTGGCCAAGCACCTTGCTAAAGCCCTCAGCACAGGTGGCTGATAATCTCTTTTAATTATAGTTAACGTGCTTAATTTCAGAAGTGATGTTTAAAGCTGACAGGAGGTTCCAAAGAGCTTTCCAGCTCTGCCTTCCCAGCCTGGCTGCAGTCACAGCCTCCAGCTCATAGGCTTTTCAGTTATTTACCTAAAATTGGCTTTGAAGGAAAAATTTTTTGAAAAAATAACAAAAAACAAAAAAAGAAAGAAATTGAAGTTTGAATCTATTAAGAACTTAATAGAGGAATGGAATGGAAATAAGAGCTCTCATAGGAGTGCTTTGGCTTCTGCTGATCTGCAGGGAGTACCAGGTGAGTTTTGGAAATCTTGTTGGTTTTTATTCCCCCCTCAGTTTCTCCCTGCCCCCATCCCTGTTTCCCCTTTCAAACACCAGGCAACTCCACTTATTTTACATTCTCAGTGTCTTTTGCAGTGCTCAGCCCTGTTAGCAGGGGAACAGAGTGATGTGAATTGATAATTCCCTTCCCAAAAGGGCTCCTGGCTGCTCTGCACATGATGCCTCCTGGTCTGGGGCCTGGTTTGTTGATTGGGATTTTTTTGTTTGGGTTTTTTTTTTTGTTTGGCTGTAGAAACAAAAGCTGTGCATGTGTTTAACTTTCTGGCTGCTTGCAGTAGCAGAGGGGGCTGACAGGCTGCCTGGGCAGCTGCTGAAGCACTCCATCATTTTAATATAAACTAAACCCTGCTCCCCTCAGCGCTCTACGCACAGCAATCTGTCTTCCAGGCAAAATTAAAACCAGTTTCAGCATCTGATTAGCTGTGTAACCCAGCAGTGCAGGGGGTGTGGAGAACAAAGGCAGTGGGCAGGCAGGGGGATGTGTGTGCATCCCCTCCTTTTGTGTTCTGCAGCTCAGGACGGTCATTTGCTGAACATTACACCTGTTCAGTGTGAAGTGTGCTCAACCAGGAGCAATACTGAGCAACCAAAGGTGCTAAATCTTCCCCTTTAATCTCCAGGATTTCAGCTCTCCCCGGGGCTGCTCTCACTGCTCCAGGTCCCCAGTGCCTGCAGATAGCCCTGCTAGAGATGTTTCTTTCTTGCCTTTGCTTTAGTTCCCCAGCTATTTAATTGTGCTCCTTTTAACCCATAACGTGCCTGAATAGGATTTCCCCCCGAAAAAGCGATTCCTGGTACTTTGCAACTGAGACATTGAGATAATTGCTTTTCCCAGCCCTTGCCCTGAACTTGCATAGATTTTATATCTGTTCCCCTCTTCAAAGCATCCCTCCTTCCTCCTCCAGTACTCCCAAGCACAGCTGGAGAGTCCAAAGAGCAGTTTGGAAAGTCTTTCAAGGCAGTATTGAAATGTCAGACACTGTAACCACAGTTATTATGTGGGTTTTCAGTTCCTTAGTCCCACAGCTACAGATGTGATGTGAAAACAATCATCCAAATGCACAAACTGCAGCCAGAGATTGTAGGACTGCAGAGATTGTTTATGCTTTCACAATAAAGCAGTGATTTTGTATCTTATGTGATTTCTAGGCTATTAAAGTCTTTATGTTATGGTGAGCAAGCTTTCAAAACCTTCATGTGATGAAGCTGCAGATGTTTTGGCAGCAATGGAAATTTGGGATTCTGCTACTGCCTCATCAGCTGCTGCTCTCTGTTGGGGTTGGGGTGGGTTTTAGCAGTTTTGGGGCTGAACTAAAACAAAAAGTGTACTTGACAGAGCAATAAACTGCCTGGTGGGGCAGGGCAGGGGAGTTCTGCTTCTCTGGGAATTCAGACCTGCAGTTTCTCCAAGACGTTAGGAAGAGCTACCCACACTGTATTGGGAGCTCTAACTCAGGGTTGTTGGGTGTCACTGAGAGGTTCATGGGTGTTTGTGTGACACCAGAGGCCATAAAACCTGGAGTGATTTGGGATTCTGCCCCACACGTGGGCGAGTTCCTGGGGGAGCTGCCGGGTGCGTCTGGCAGCACAGGGAACTCTCCTGGCTCTTTGCTCCACACCCCAGTCCCACTCACAGCTGCTCCAAAAGGTCACCCCAAATCCTTCCCACAGCATTTTCAGGTGGAACAAAACCGAGGGGCTGTCTGGAAATTCAGGTGGTGGGATTGTTTTCAGCCCCGGGGCTCAGGCCATTATCCCTCCACTGTGGTTTAACTGGGAATGGGAAAGGTGGAAAAGAAAAGAGGATCAAGCACTGGGAGAGGCAATGTCAGACTGGAAAAAGGCTGTGGAAGAAATGGGGAGCTGGAGCAGGAAGGAAAGAGGTGTTTGGGGAGAGCTCAAGTCTCCCGAGGGATTGCAGTGAATCATTTAAGTCCTCAGTGTTTTTTACAAACTGCTCTCCTCTGCCACAAACTGCTCTGCTGAAGGTCACCCTTCCTCTGGGCCTCCCTGCAGTGACACAGACTGTGGAGATTTTGGTGGTTTGGAGTTAAATAGGGTGTGTTCAGATGGCAAAACGCTGCAAGAGGAGCCACAAGCAATTACACTGCTTTTCAGAGGTAACAATTATCAGTTACAGGCACTCGGGCAATTACACATCTAGCTAGTGGAATTGTTGCTGCAGATACAAAAAAAAAAAAACAAAAAAAAAAAAAAAAAAAAAAAAAAAAAAAGTTAAAAAAAAAAAATATAAAGATCTGAAAGATATTTGCACTTTAAATATTTCATCCAACCTGTAGTACAAAACTTTGCCTGCCAGGTAAGGGAGAACTGTGTTATATGCATGTATCAATGAGTATTTATGGACAAAAAAATAGATACAAGACTCCAAAGGGAATTTTACTGTTTTAAAGTGGGAACAAATTCATTCAGTTCAATGCTGAACTCCCCAGAAAAGCCTGTCTGCTCTCAGGGCTGGAACTTTGATGTTTATCCTCATATATATATATATATATGTATGTATGTGAGTTAGGCTGAATTTCTTGAGATGGAAAAAAATCTTTGAAAACTTTCAAAGCCAAAATTGACAGCCAAGTGTGAACTTTGATAGGTTTGAGGAAGGCTGAGTGTTGGTTCAGGGCTGTTTTTAGTTAGAAATGCAGTGAGTGCATCAGCTGTACCATTAAAGGAAGATGCTGTGGCATCCAAAGGGAAAATCTTTATTTAGCAGGAATATTAAGTGTGAAATGCCACAGCTGAACAGATAATTGAAAGAGACAGTCAGCCTGCTCAGTACCCCCAGAGTCCCTGTCTGGGGGAATTATTCAGGCTTTTAAAGTTCCATTTAAAGTGCCCTGCTGGCCCCATGGAAAATCCTCTGTTCTGTGCTCACTCCCACTCAGGAGACCTTGAGAACCTGAAAATTTAGTACTACAGAATAGGCTTAATTCTTGCAGAAGGTGCCATTTAGTGTTGATGTACTTGGAAAATTAAAAAAGTTAAAATTGCACTGCTGTATCTTGCATGGAGGAGGTTCTGTGCAAGGCAAATGCAACTTTTTGGAACATATGCACAAAAAATTTGATGATAACTTGAACAGTACAGTATGTGTCCTGTACAAGGAGTGCATGTGTTCCTTGTTTTCTAGTGGAAAGGGGAATTTGTCTCCCAGTGGAAACAAAAGGGATAAAATAAGGGAGATGTCAGGAGGGATGTGTCTGGGGAGAGGAGGGGCTCAGCCCCAGCTGCCTGGGCACAGGGACTGAAGGTCCCATCACCCAGGGAACCCCCCCAGCTTCCAGGGAACCCAGTCAGCTGCTCTGTCCTTAACCAGGGATGAAGGTTACAGTGGCCTTAAACCAGAACAGCCTTGGTTATTGCCTAAATTCACTTAAAATTTAACCCACCATTCATTTTGTTATCCGATCTAAAATAATAATGAAATAAATCTCGATTTGTCAGTGTAAGGAGGGTTTCATTTCCTCTGCCACCAGAACCCCAGGCAGTCAGAATCCCAGGACAGTCAGAGCTGGAAGGGATCAGGCTGTTTGTGCCCTGCATTGCTGTGGTTAGGGTTTAACCTGGGGTAGGGAGGGGCAATTATTCATTTCTGAGCAGCGGTGGCTCTGTTGTGATCAAATAAAAGCCTGTGCAGCCCGGGGGGCTGGAGTGTTATCTAAGTGGCTCAGGGTGATGCAAGCAGCTATAAAAACCCGAGTGCTCCCACGTGGAGCAGAGGCAGGTGACTCTGGGGAATGCATTATCCACAGCCTGCTCAAACTGATAAGCAAAGCACTGCAAATTCATGCCACTGCAATTACAGGGCAATATTTTAATTATTAATGCAAAAAAAATTTGAATGGCATTAATTGCCGCTGGTAAATTTGTCACTAAAGGCAGAAAAGGGGAATTCAGCTCATTTATTGTGCTTTGGAAGCCAGGTGAGGAAATGTGTGCACTTCTCACAGAGTAATATTTTCTATTCTGCTTTCCACAAGATGAAGAGCACCTGTCCAAGTAGCACATCTGGATGAACTGAATCCAAATGCTTCCAGGAGAGTGGGCCAAGGAATACTCTCCAACATGTAATTGTTTTATGGGGATGGGGAAAACAGAAGCCAGAGCAGTGCAAGTTAATGTAATTTTCATCTTGGAGGAGAAAGGAATGATTTAGACAATTGCTAATGTGTGGGAGCCTGCTACTGATTTTTGACAGAACTGTGGAACAGCCAGAGTGCAGCTTAATTCTGCTGGCCTGGGTCTGTAATTGATGGGGAATTTATGGACTTGAATTGAAACATTGAAATACTGACTTGAATTGACTTCTGCCTCAGAGTTTGCTGTGGGGTTGTGCAGGGTGCCAGGGGTCCCAGGCAGTGCTTTCCAACCCTTTTGATGGAATTCTGATAGTTCCTCAAACAGAGCTGTAAATCAGAGTTGCTGCAGAGCAGCTGGGTTTAGGCAGAGTCACAGGGACTCTGCACAACATAAATTTTAATATTCTGTTACAGCAATCACTGTTCAATCTGTAGGTGACACAGAGGGCCAGAGGTGACAGCTCTGGGACAGTTTGGTCAGGAGAGTCCAAGCAAACAATGTGCATATTTTAATAGCTAATAGGTGACTTTAATAGGTAATATTCATTTTAACAGATGAATGTAAAGCAGAGAGTCTATAACTGGGGTTGGACCCACACTGAATGGGAATCCTGTCCCATGGAATTGGTTCTGTGAGGCTCAGCAAGCTGGTGAGAGGCAGGTGGAGCTCTGCTGCAGACAAACTGGATTTTGGTGGCTTCTGCCTTTGGAAACTTTGGGTGTAGGCTATATTTTTAGATATATTTCCTCCAATGACAAACCAAACTCTCCCTTACTATTGCCTGCGGCCAGGGTTTACCAGCTGACAAACTGCTGTTAATCTGTTTAAATAAACAGAACGTTTCCAGCTGTAATGAAGATGTGTAGATGCCTTCAGAGTTGCAGCTCCTGGGGAAGGATCTCCTGGCACTCCAGGGCCCTGGGCAGTGGGAGTTTGTACTTTGGGAGTAAATGTACCACTCCAAATGTCCAGTGTGTACATTCCTGGGTTTCTGTAGGGCACAGACATGCACATCCCACTTGGCTTGGAAGGATGAGGTGCTGGCACACCCTGCCAGGATCTGAGCTCTGCATGTTCTGGATGTTTGTGTAAATCGATGTCATGCCCCACCATGACATAACTTGGACAGCTGGGATTTGGGCAGAGTGTGCACCTGCTTTGCAGAAGTACAAACTAATCCCATTCTGGGCTAAAAAAAGCCCAGCCTGTGGGCAGAGTGCTGGTTCAGAGCCTCCCATTCCATTGCCCTGTTCCCCAGGGAATTTCCTCCAGCTTTACCTCAGCTTTTGGTGCCACAGGAATCCATCACTGAAAACGGGCACTGCATTTCTCATTCCTCCTAATTCATTCTGAATATCTGAATTGTAAAAAATAATTGGTTTACTTCAACGCTGTGCTTAAGCACTGCTGGCTGCTACTGTTTGCATCAGGAAGTCATTATAAAAGAGGCACAGCCCATCCCCCTTGGAGCTCCTGGGGAGTTTGGTGGCACTTGGCATGCTGAGCACTGCTGCTGGCACCAGGCACCCCAAGTGCACAAGGTGTGATGTGTCCTTGGTGGTGATCTCAGCTTGCTCTGACCGTGACAAAGATGAAGCTGATTCCCTCTCTCAGTGTACCTGACAGAACAGCCCCTGCCTGGGAAAACATTTCCAAGGCTCTGCTTTTGCCAACTCATCCCCCAGTGGAAGAGCACAGAGGGAAGATGAATGCTGCTCATTTGCTGGCAGGCTGTGCCAGCTCATCACAGCACCGTGCTCAATAATATTTTTAATGCTGCTTTTTCCCTTTTCTCCACATCCTGCAGTGATGGTCTGGTTCTGTGTTCTGCTGCCACGCTCCACATCTCCTGTAAGAAATGAAGGTGCAGGTCATGGGGAGTTAATTGGGAGCTGAGCTCTTCCTGCAGGCCACGGAAAGAGCATTTGGGAACAGAAATAGAAAAGCTGCCCTGAAGTCCCTCCAGCCCTGGCCTTTGGAAGAGCTGGGACCCGTGTCCTCCACAGGCTGGGGTGGGTGAAGGATCCCTCGGGGGGTGTGAGGATGTCTGTGGCAAAGTGCAGTGAGCTGACATAATGAGAGGACACCAGACCAACCTCACCTTTACCTCCACATAAATGCCTTTCTAAAAATACAGCTGTTTTTAGGAACTGTGCATTAGCACCGTTTTTTCTGTGTTTCCATCCTCCAGCTGAGCACTTGACATTTTAGCAGGAGGGGTTTTTAAAGCTGACCTGGTTCCAAATAAAGGATAAATTCCTGTTTGCTGGGTATCTCATGTATTTTTCATGATCCAATGCTTTACTTGATCCACCAAAGCTCTGAGCAGTCATAAAACCAAATACACACCCACTAGTACAGGCAAAGGAAAGTTATTTCAAGAATTGATGCTTCCTATGGATTTCTTTAGCTCTGTTTCCCCAGCTTTTCCTGTTTGTAAAAGTGGAAAGAGCCCAGCTCTTCTTTCCTTTGGAGGGGGAGAAAAATGGTTATTTCAAGTTATTTAAAGTGAATAAAAAACTAATTATCATATCCAGGACTGAAAATCAAGAGTTCTATTTCCAGCTCTCCATAGTAGGTTCCTGAATTCGTGTGTAACACCAGGTTTCTTTCATTTTAGGAAGAAAGGGCTGGTAAAACAATAAAACAGTTTTTCTAACAGATCACTTTAAGGAATTGATCTTTTGACTCAGTGTTACAACTGGGAAGAGCCGTGCATATGCTGGATTGATGGACTGTAAAGCACACTCATCAAGAGGAAAATGGAAAAATGTTGTTCTTCCTGTCCCATTTGTCACTTTGGTATTTATTTCCAAAGAGCAGCTACTTCTTGGGAAAATAGCAGCTTGAAAGTCAGCTGTGCCTAGGCTCTCTTTTCAGATGATATTGATTTTTACATTTTTTTAGCAGCACCTCTGTCTGTGCCCTCTGTCAGAGCTGATGCTGGGTGGTCCCTGGCACACGGATCCCCCTGGGAAATGCCTTTGGTGCTGAGACAGCATTTATGGCAAAGGGCACCTCAGGAGTGCCAGACAGGAGATTTCAATCCCTGAGCCCCTGCCCAGCTCTCCACACGCCGAGGGGAGGAGGAGGAAGGGTGGTGCTGGCTGAGGCCAAACCTGTTCCTGGCACCGGTGAGAGGGCAGGGCCCTGGGTGATGGATAAACACCGGGGGAAAGCAGCAATTCCAGGGAGCTGAGACTGAAATGGGAATTTCTGGGCTTTCAGCACCAATCCCTTCCACTTCAAGCAAGCATGGTTTATTTCTCATAATTCACTCATTTTTCACAGTTTGCTGCTCGCAGAACCAGAAATCATTTAATTTCTGGCTTAATTTGCTTCCAACTCCTGAGCTCTGGTGCCCCTGCCGATGTTGGGTTCCCAGCCCCCCTTCTCAGCCCGCTTTGAGGGGAAGCCCTCCTGCCCTTCCTGTGGCTCTGTGCCCCCAGTGACCCATCCCGGCTGCCCAGGGAGCCCCGGTGCCCCCCGGGCAAGGTGGGATCTGCTTTTCCCTGGGTCTGGATGGCAGAGGTCTCCCCTGTCCCCCGGGCAGGGCTGGGGCAGGCAGCATCCCCAGAGGGAAGCCCCAGAGCAGGGGTCCCTGCCAGGCACCCCAACTCATCCCCAGGCTTTTCCCTACTTCCCTGACCTTGGATTGACAGTTCTACTGGAAAAAAGAAACAAAACCTTCCCCAACTTCATGTAATTTTTACAATTTCTGGTATGAAACACACCTGAAAAATCCCCATAGCAGCATCATCCTGCCTTATCTGTTTCCCTTGGGTTTTCTTTGCTGTGGGAAAACTTCCAGGGAGCTGAAACAAACTCCTGATGCCTGGAGGAACTGCAGGACCTGAGCAGGGGTACCTGTACATACACCCTTCACTCCCCCAGGCATTCTTTCTGTTTCTTCACTTTAAAGACATTTAAGGAGTAAAGTCAAAGGAAAAGGAAAGAAAAGGAAAGAAAAGAAGAAAAAAAGAACAAAGGAAAGGAAAGAAAAGAAAAAAAGAACAAAGGGAAGGAAAAAAAAAGAATAAAAAAGAACAAAGAAAAGAAAAGTAAAGGAAAGAAAAGAAGAAAAAAAGAACAAAGGAAAAAAAATAAAGGAGAAGGGAAGAGAAGAGAAGGGAAGAGAAGAGAAGAGAAGAGAAGAGAAGAGAAGAGAAGAGAAGAGAAGAGAAGAGAAGAGAAGAGAAGAGAAGAGAAGAGAAGAGAAGAGAAGAGAAGAGAAAAAGAAAAGAAAAGAAAAGATAAAAGAGGAGAAAAGAGGAGAAGGCAGGAAAGGACTTTGGAAATAAATTTCATCTTCTGCTCCAAAATATCTCATTTTATCTACAGAGATGGGGCAGAGCAGTAGCACAGAAGATCCACAATTGTGTTGCACCTTCTATGAGATCTCTGATTTTACAGATCAAGTCCTTTAAGACATTATCTGAAAAATTAATCAAGTTCTTGTCTTCATCTTCTGGGAGGGAGTGGGAGGAGGAGCTGCAGGGAAAAGCCCATCAGACAGGCAGCACAGAGGGGGCAGGAGGAGTAAGGAGCACTTTGCCTGGTTAAATCTCTCCTTTAGGCAGTGTTGACACTGATGGAAATGTTCTTTTTTTTTTTTTTTTGGTGATTTTTCTAATCGTGTGTGATTCTGAGGCACAGAAACTCACAGGTTTCTAAAAATAAGTTGCACATCATAAGTTGTGTGTTTATTGGGCATGTGGAGGTCTGTCCCTGGAAGGAGGGGAAAGCAGCTCAGTGAGAAGGTTTGGGCAAGTCTGGCAGACAGGAAGTAGAACTATAAATATTTTTCCAATATTTCTAATATTTTTCCAATACCTTCCTACTGATTCCTTTAGTCCTATTTCCCTCTCTTTTCCTTTCTGGAAAGATGAAAAGAGGCCCTGTCTCCTTTACTTAGGAAGAGGAGGAGAAGAAGGGTTTTTAAAGTGAATAAAAATTAATTATTACATGCAGATTGAAAGTCAAGGGCTCTATTTCCAGCTCTGTGGCTCCTGATTGCTCCTTGGCACGGTGGCACCTCGTGACTCACATTTCAGAGGGCTCTGAAAGGAGCAGCTCCTGCTCCTGGATGAGCTGCAGCAGCTGCAGGACCAGGGGCCATGGGGGGGACTGAACACTCCCCCCCAAAAAAACCCAACCAAAACCTAAAGCACACCCCTAAAACCCCAGAAGGTTTGGGGGTGGATGAGGGGATGGGGTTTTTCCAGCCAAAAATCTGCCTGGTCCTCGTCACTGTGCAACAGCTGAGAGGAGTGTCCAGATCTCAGCCTCGCCCCACCTCATGTGCCTTATCTGCAGAAAGGGGAAGAAAATATTTGAAATTGTTTTCTTCAAAATATTTCTCTTTTAACGTGGTTTCCTTGAACTATACAAGACTCTGGGCCAGCCAAGCAATCCAAAGAATTTTCCAGCAAAGCAAAAGCTGCCCACAACATTTTAATCTTGAGTCTAAGGTCTGCACTTTTTCACTGATCACTGGGTGGGATTAACACTGCCCTGTAGAGGATCTCACCTAACACAGTCCAGCCCCAGGACCTGTGTTCCAGTTGCTCTTCTTTGTAAGAATGGAGAAAAATTTCTGTTAAACTTCAATTTCCTTTTTAGTGTAGGTCAATATTTTCCCTGTGTGCTTTTTCCTTTGGGCCGTTCTGCATCTGAGCCTCTTTTTTTTTCTGAAAAATTAGTTAAAAACAAAAAAAAAGGGCTGAAAATCTCAATAACAAAGCAAGTAAATCCCAATGATTCAGATTCAAACCCCTTTTTTCAAGTCCAAGTGCTGTTCCCTGTGAGAAAGAGATGAGCTGCTTTTTGCAAAATGGACCTTGGAAAATGAATTTTATTATGAACCTCTCTCTTTGTAATATGCTTATCTCATTTAGTCACAGTCAAGTATTAAAATTTCATATCAGTCACGACTGTATATTCATGGGCTACAGGTCCTAGGGATGATTTTCTGTGACTTGCATTTTGGACCAGTTCTGAGGAGATACAAATGAACAGTCTGCGCTGGGAAGCCTTTAACTGTAGCTAAATATGGAGGAGTCTTGAAAATTAAATTGAGATTTTGCTCTTTTGTCACCATAAGTGTAGAAGAGAAAAGAGGCAAACATGAAATAACTGGAAACTGGGAAAAGGGACCAAATTAATCTTGTTTTCTTGAGGGAAAGGTCATGTGCTATTGGCCTCTTTATCTAAGCAAGACATGAGAGGGTTTGCCTGACTCACCTGGTGCTGGAAACACCTCGTGGTGCAGCTAAAGCCCCTGCTTCAATAAAAAATTAAACACAACTGTGATCAGGATATTCCAAATGCAGCTGCCAAGTTTGTGTGGAAGGAGTGCAAAGGAAATTAGGAACAGCAGGAGAAACTTTAATTCTGGGAAGCACTTCAGGTGCAGTATGTGAGAGGAAGGATGCTGAGAAAAAAGCCCCGGGGAGAGGAGCCAGGAGCGAATGCAGTGAGGCAGGGACGGTGCTGGGAGAGGCCAGGGGTGGGAAGTGCCAGTGGAAAATCCCCCGGGGCTTTGGTGGAAAGGAGCTCTGTAGGGAGGGGAGACAAGGGCAGCTGGGCTCAGGGGCTGAGACAGAGAACACTCAGGGTGGGAAAGGGGCTCATGGAACTGCTGAATTCATGGAACTGCTGAATTCGTGGAACTGCTGAATTCGTCGAACTGCCCATCTTTGGGGGGATATGGAGCATGGATAGGAGAGGAAGCAGGGCAGGTTTACTGGTGATCAGTCTCAATAAGGAAGATCTAAGTGGAGTCAACCAAATAACAAGTCTTGCAAAAGACTTGGATATTTAGAAACAATTTCTGCTTGCACTAAGCCAAATGCAAGTACTAATTCACAGAACTTAGTGAGTGGGATGGGTTGGGTTGGAAGGGATCTGTTAAAGCCCATCCAGTGCCACCCCTGCCATGGGCAGGGACCCCTCCCACTGTCCCAGGCTGCTCCAAACCCCAGTGTCCAGCCTGGCCTTGGGCACTACCAGGAATCCAGGGACAGCCACAGCTGGTCTGGGCACCCTGTTCCCATATTTTACTGCCTTCATTGCAAAAAACTTCTTTACATCCCAGTTTTCGCTGCCCTGAGTGTGTTCTCAGCCAACTCTTTGATGAATTTCTTTAAATATATTTGTGTCAACATTTGAATCTGCTTCAGCTTTCAAAGCTGTTATTTCCCCCGGCTGTGGCAGTGCTGAGTTGCTCCCAGGTGGTTTGGTTTGGTTATGATCACTGATTTTGGAGTGCAGTGGCTGCAGTCAGGCTCATCCTCATCATCTCCATCCCCCCTCAATGTGTGCCCTGCCAGCAATTAAACTTCCAGCTGGGAAATAAGGAGAACGTGGCTGAGGCTGCCTCACTGAAGGAATGAACATACATCAAATAAACTGCAGCACAGTGACAAAAAGAGTCCCTGCAAAGCCAGTGATGGGATGTTAGAGGAGCCTGTGACAGCCTCTGACTGAGAGAAGCTGATGGCTTCACCCCCACACAAACAAATGGATCTCTTCTCTGGGGAGGGAGCAGCATTCCAAACAAAGGGGGCAGGGATCATTCTCATCCCTGGGAAGTGCCCCATGTCACCCTCAGCACATGCTGCAGGTAGAAAGTGTTTTTGTAGTGTAGTTACTAACCTGCAGAAGGAGAGCAGGGTACAAACTCCAGCCAGCCTCAACGTTATTCACTGACACTGTTAAGGCTGTTCAGCACTTGAACAGATACCACTTGTTTGGGGTTGATTTTTAATGAATTAATGGGGTGTGCAGTGATTCTCCATTTTTAACCAAAATTCTTGCCTCTGACTTATTTTTTTCTGCCTGGATTTCCCCGTCCGTGAAGCACAGCCAGTGCTAAGGGCTGCTGTCCCTCCCTCGGTCGGTGCTCTGGTGGTGGGCAGCTCGTTCCCTGCAGTGTGCAATGTTTTGCACCATCTCAGGGCTTGCAGCAGCACCAGAGCCCCTGTCTGCAGAGCAGGTTTCACCAAACTACAGCCTCATCCCTCGGGAGGGACAAGCAAGGTCCAAAGCAGCAGCAGAGCTCCAACCTCTCCATGGAGCTGCCCCCACAGCCCCGGCCACCCACTCACTGTGCTTCTGCCTCTGAAATAGCCAGGGTGAAAACTAAAATATATACAGGGAACACATTGCTCTATCTTCCTGATTTTCATGAAGCCCAGCACTGCCCAAGCTTTGTTTCAGTCCCCAGCAGTTTTTCCTTTTTGCAGATGAGCTGGAAGGTGTCAGCTACAGGATTCATTGCTGTTTCCACAGACAGCAGCAATGAAATCATCTGGCTTGATGTTCTTGCATATCTCCATTGCTGATGCTAAATTATTGCCAGCAGTATAGCCAAAGCTGCTGTCTGTCTAATTCCCAGCCTTCTGTCCTATAATTTCTTACCACTTGCATTATTCTGAAGGTGATTGAAATGGCACTGTGGGTGTCTGCACACAGGTCTTACCTTCAGACCTGTTTTGGCAGTCAGTAGTCCAGAATGAAAAAAATTTGATTTGAATTTATCTTAAAAATTAAATCCTTGAGAGATTATGATGAAATCCTTGAGATTATGGAGAAAAAATCATAGGGAAAATGAATTACTCAAGAGTGATTTCATTTTGACTCCTATAACTCCGAGGCACAACCCCAGCAGGTAACATTTGCTTGAGTTTATCTGCTTTTATTAATATTCTTATGGAGTATGTAGGGAAGGTTTTCTGAATTCATGAAGGTGCCAAGACCATTTGCAGTTGTATGTGGGCTAGAGAACCATCCTGGCCAGGCACTGGAGGCAGGACACCTCACACTTCAGGGTATTAAATCCATCCCAGTCTGGGTAACCCCAGCCCAGGCACTGCAGTGCCTGGATTTGACAGCTGTGACAGGCTAAGCTGGAGTGGTTTGGCTCTGGGTTGCAATCAGTTGTCCTGGAGAACCAAGGCAAGGTCTGACCATGATCCAATGTCCTGGACAAAGGCTCCCCAAGGAAACGAGGGATGGCTGGAATGGCTTGGTCAGCAATGGTCACTGAGGACACAGCAGGAGCCTTGGCTCTCAGGCTGCTTGGAGCAAGGCAGAGCTGCCACAGAACATGTTCTTGTTGGGGAAAAGCTTGGAATTGTTCCTTAGGCTGTGTTAAAATGCAAAATACACAGGCTGTGTGCCCTGCCTGTGCACTGGCCTGAGGCAGGGTCAGGAGGGCTCGGTGGGATTTTGTTCTGTGGCTACCCAGAACCAAAACTGGCACATGCCACACTCCTGGAGGTGGTGGGCACACAGGGTGGGAGAGGTGCACAGGAGCTCTGGGAGCCCAGGGGCAGGAAGGAAGCACAGTTCAGACTGATGCCCTTTTAGCTGCAATTTGCAATCTGCAGCCAGTCAAGGCAAAGCTTCCTGGCAGTTTTATCTTGTCTGGGCCGACTTTAGGACAAGGGTAATTCTGATAAATGCTTGTTAGCATTTCCCTGAGTTTCCAGGGGTAAAGAAAAGTGAGGTCAGAATTACGTGGTGTTGAGCTTTGTCTGCTTTGACTTTGAGGGAGAACTCCCCTGAGAAGGTGCTGGACTTTCAGCTCATGTAGAAGGTGCAAATGACACTGTTTTAAAGCAAACCAGCCACTCCAGTGTCATTCCACACCTTTCATCAGGATTTCTGCAAACACTCCCTTTCCTGGCACCACAGAGCCCTTTTGGGCTCCTCACACTCTGGTTCTCCCGTGCCCCTGTGCCTCATCCCAGGTGTCTGAGCTCCACACTGAGAGGGTTTCTGCCTCTGAAGGTCAAAATCCTCACAGTGACATCACAACTGATATGCTTCCAAACGGGCTGAGCCCACGGAATTACTGGGAGGTTTCAAGACGAAAACATAAGGAGAAGTGAATCAGCTCTTAGGAAACAATGACCTCCTCCATCTCCCCAAACAACTCCAGCAGTGCAGCAGAAATAGCACAAAGAAGCCAAGCTGTTCCCAGAGTGAGAAAGGGATCAGGTTTGCAGCCCGGGGGGCTGACGGAGCAGGAGGATGGTGCCCTCCTCCAGACAGCCCCTGCCAGCTCACTGCTCACCCTCACTCCAGCTCCAGCTGCTCTGGAAGCTTGCAGCCTTGATATTCTTGGGTTTTATTCTAATTATTGCAACAGTGATAGAAATGTTCTTACCGATATGTATTTCAATAACATTTTGCATTTATTCAGCATCTTTGCATTGAAAATATCAGAAGTGCTTAACAGAAGGCAGTGGAAATCATCTCCTCAAGGGAAGCTGAAGCAGGCTGGTAAGGACCTCTGGTGTGGATTGGGAGTTCTCAGGTTTTGGAGAGGCAGCACACTCAGAGTTTTTAGGGGGTGTTTTTTGCTGTTCTTTTTCCCCCTCTTTACTGGGAAGCCATTCCAGGAGGATGCAGGAGGTGCCTCAGTCACTGGGAAGGTGTCTGAGATTTTGGGCTGGATGTGTTTTGACCTTGAACCCTGGGAGAGAGAGCTCTCTGCTGCTCAGTGACAGATTGCATGGCAAGGATGAGGAAGGGAACCTGCCACGGATCACGTCTCTGCAGGAGCATCTCTGGACACGCTGTCATCCACAGAGACCTCACACAGGGTCCTGGCTGCACTGGAGAGCTTGGGCTCCTGCCAAAGGAGCACCTGAGAGGGGTGAGGAGAGGAGACAGGAGCCCAGCATACAGGGGTGCTCCTGTAGCCTTTGTGTTTCTGTACTTCCCCTCCCAGCTCAGTTTCCTCCCTCCTGGATTCCTGTGGCCACTTTCCCTGTTGGAGCACGGGTGCTCGTGGCTGTGACCCTGCAGGGAGCTCACCTGGCAGCCCAAGCCTTTGTCCCAAACACACCTCAGCTCCCAGGCCCTTGGAAGGCCATTTTTCTCCTAAAATGGGATGACATTTAATGTTAAAGGGATGAAACGTGTCTCCTAAAAGCATTCACCCTGTGTCCCCCTGCAGAGGAGAACCAAGAGCTTGGGGTGAGAGGAGGGGGTCTGGGAAGGAGCAGGTCCCTGAGACAGCAAACTGGGAAGGTTTCCTGTCCGTGAGGAGGGACCAGGGCAAATATTAGGGAAGGAGAGGGAACAGCCAGCAGATGACCCAGTGGGGTTTAGTACAAGGGTTTGGGACTGACAGTCTGGTGCAGCCCCTGGTTATCAGGGAGCTGGGGGGGCTTTGTCATGAGGGGAACAGCTCATCTGTAAATCCTGAGTCACAATTCTGCTGTGCTTCCCAGTCCTTGGAAGAGCTTCCAGCACCTTTCAGTTACTTTGAAAGTCACCAGAAAACCAACGGAGCTGAATGAAACGCAGTGATTTTATCATCAGAGGAGTAAGAACTGAAGCAGTTCACAGAAACCCTCTCTCAGATTTGAGAAAAGGTCTGTAATAGCCTTGGGCTCTGAGCTCAGCCCAGCTGAACTCGATGGTATTTCCATCCCAGACAGGGACAGGGGCACTTCCCTACCCCTGGCTAAATGCAGTCAGTAGGATTGTGCAGTCAGGTACCATCACCACATGTGCTGCACAGATGTCTGACAGGTAGGAGAGGCTCTATGCAGTCCTTCAGATGCCATTTCTGTGGATTATCCTCCTAATATCAAGCTCCTGACCCACCACCCCCTTTGCAAAACCCCAGAAAAGTAGTGGAGAAATTCTTGGTCAAAAATTTTCCTTTTTAAGGGATTCCTCTGCGAAAGTGCAAAAGATCTGGCAGTTGGTTGGACAGATCGTAGGCTTCCTTTACATGTGTGCAATTTGCTGCTTTTTGAACCACGACAAGTGGTGAGCATCACTGGAAGAGACTGTGCTACATGTGACATCTGTGCTCAGGTTTGACCAGAAACAGCATAAACAGAGTTACTTTTTTATGTAATCCACGATTTTAAACCCTAAATCACTTTGGGCTGCCCTGCACCCAGAAACATCAGTGATCTGACCTGTGCTCTGCGGTTGAGTTCAAGCTGCCCTGGAATGTCCCAGTAACACAAGCACAGAACAGGCATTTCAGTGGTAAAGGAGATGGTTCTGCAGAAAAGAAGAGATGGGGGGAAGTTGTTTTCTCTGGGATCAGGAGAAGCCTGACCCATACATTTTTGAGAGGTTCCCAGAGTGTAAAACAGATCAGCCTTGGAGCTTGGGGGGTCTAACAGGGAGGAGGAAGGGTGCCTTCCTCCACTGAGCCCCAGCCAGCTCATTGCACAACCTGAGCCCTCCCTGTGCCCTACAAAAAGCTGCCCAAGGCCGTGGGCAGGTTCAAGGAACACCGTGGGAGCTCCGAGGGGCTGATACATATTCTGCCTGGCTCGGTGGTGTTTAAGAGGATAATCCAGAGGAAAAAATAATCATTAATAAAATTACAATCAGGAGACAAAATACTTTCTGCTTGGGCGTGAAAGTTACGCCCCAGCATTGTGCTGCCGCTGCATCGCCGGTATTGTTCCAAATCCTGAGTTTCGAGTCGCGAGCGATAATAACGCTCCATTTTGGGCTGAGCAGCACGGGCAGCGAGCGTTCCCTGGGAATTAGCAGGGAGATCGGGAGGCGCCTGAGTTGTGGGGAGGCACGGGCGGCAGCANGCCGGGGTTCGTTTGCTCGCCGAACAATGAAGTCAGAGGTAGGTGAATGATGCAGTGCAGAAGTTGCTGCAGCGGGAGCTTGGCTACGGAGATGATTTAACGTGTCGGGCTGGCGGTGGGGGGAAATGTTAATAAATTCTGGTTTGTGCACGTATTGGGGCTGGGGGGAGGCAAAGCCGGGCGTTCTGGGTGCAGCAGATGACATTTTCTAATTGTACAGCTTTCTGTTATGCCTGAAGTGGTCATGTACAAAGGTTTTGCTTCCCCGGTAAATGACAGAAAGCCAGGCTTTTCGAGGCAGAGCTACTCATTTAACTTGCTGGAATTAACGGAATGTCGTGTTTCATCCTTATAAATGCATATCAAGTTCTCAGCAGAAAAATAAGGGTGTTAATCATCGCAGCTGATGTGCTGTGTTATGTAGATCGCTCGCATTGATTCCAGGCTGGAGGTTCAGGTTTCTTATTTGCATTTAGTCAATCAAGCCCGTGCCCACCCTGAGTCCCTTCGGGCGAATTTCTGTTGATTTTGTTGCTGGATGTATTTATTCTTCTTTGTGTATCTGCCTCTAAATAAATCATCCCTACAGCAGAGGGAGCAGAATGTTTCGGTACCATCGCTGCAATCTATGCAGTTGGGGAAGGAGGAGTTTATGCAAACCATGAGTGTGGTTCAGGTTGATAAAAATCGATCTCCTGGCTGTGCTGTCCATGGGAAGGTGTGGATTCATGGGACAGACATGAGAATGGAATCTCAGCAGAGTTCCCCAAGCCCAGCCCTGGGACTGGCCTGTGTCCGTAGGTGTTCTGTGCTTATGTAAGGGCTCCTGGGGCATCTCGGGGGGAAAGGGCGGGGATTTGGGGATTTAGGGGGGTTCGTTTTTTTTTTTATGGCTCTGTATTTTTTTATAGCTCTTAGTATATGTAATACATTTCTTGGGCGTAATACATTTTTACAACAATTTTGCTAATTCCTGTCAGAGTCCTTGGATTTAAGAGTCATTAGATTAGCGATAATAGATTAATATATTTTTACTTTAATGAGGTGTTAATCGCTGCTGGGTTTGCCAAGTACCAGTTACGTGGGAATACTTTGGATTTGGTCTGACCGTGTTCCCTGAAAGCCGCGGAATGGTCAGAACAAGGGAAGCAGGAATCGGGGCTCAGCACCGGGGCAGGAAGTTACAAGATTCCCATTTAAAAACCCAAGGTCTCGAGGAGCTGCTTGTCAAAAAGTCATGTAATCACAGCTGATGCTTTCAGGCTTTACCCAGCAGTTTGATTGGGAGATGGTGATTTATGGAGCTTTTCATTTCCACATGCAGCTGGAAGTAAAGGGATGAGAAAACCCCTGAAGTCATAAGCTGAGTTAAAGTTAAAATTCATAGGCAGAGTGCTGTTTTATGGGAATCTTCAGGAACAGAATGAGAAATCCCCTGACCTGTCATATGCTCACTGACATAAATGGCAGCAGAGTTTCTGTGCTGTGGAGCAGGGCTGGGTCTGAGCCCCGGGAATTTGGAGCCGAGTCCTGGAAACGGTGAGGGTTCCCTGGGCAGCAGGTCTGGGTGGAATGGGGGTGCCATCGCAATCGGGGGGGTCTTTAAGCAGACTGGGAGCTGTCAGGCAGCTTAAGGGGCATTTGGGCTGAGGCACTGTCTCTTGGAGAAGGTCACAGAGACACTCAGCTGCCCGCAGGTCCGAACTCTCCCTTTCCCCCGTGTTTTCCCAGCCTTTGGCACAGGAATGTGGGCACTGCTCTTCTCGGCCAGAGCAGGATTTTGGGAAGTGCCTGCCAGGGTCTGTGCTGGGCTCCTGAGTGATGGCCACTCACCTCATCCGTGTGCAGCATCCAGGGGTCCAGTCAGCAAGACAGAAATTCTGCTTCGTGCTTTTTTAAGTGCTTGAGGAAGAGAAAAATACTGCTTAATGCCACTAAAAATGACCTTTTGTTCCCCACTAAATTATCATTTGGTTTTAAACACAGTACCATTTGAAAGCAATAATTTAGGGATTTTTTTCTTTTTTTTTTAATAAAAAGTTAAAACATGGGGCTTTGTCAATTAAATTATACTAAAAGACACTGATTTGCAGCTTAAGGGAAAACGGAGGTCTTGGATTTATAAATGCATATCATTAGAATTGCAGTATTTGTGCCTGTGGTTGTGTACCTGATCAGGTATTTGAAAATCCAGAGCATATTTTGGGCTTTCCTGTAACCCGGACAGTAAAGACTGTGCACGCTGGGTGTGAAAGTTTGGTATTCCATACACAAATTGAGGGAGAAATCGGGGGCCCTCAGGTCCTTCTTGCTGGAATGCTGAATTTCTGGAGGGTGGAGACACGAGGCAGGTCTCATCCCAGCCTAGCCATGCCCTGCAGGAGCTCCGGGGAAAGGGAAGCGCGCCGGTGCCAGGGGCAGCCCAGCAGCACAGCTCCCTGCAGGGGCACTGGGGGCTCCGGGCGGCCCGGCCGGGCTCGGGGGACTCGGGGGGCACAGAGGGCTCGGGGGGCTC
>VXBS01010595.1:0-103633 GCA_013400255.1 Sitta europaea | reverse complement strand
GGCTCGGGGGGCACAGAGGGCACTGGGGGCTCCGGGCAGCCCGGCCGGGCTCGGGGGGGCTGCAGGGCCGGGCAGGGCCCGGGCTGCTCAGCATCCCTGGCTCTCCCGAGCTGCTGCGGGACAGAGGGGGCTCTGCCGGGCGGTGCGGCGAGGGGAAGGGTGTTCCTGGTTTGCTTTGCTGGGGGCGATTCCGTGGGCAGGCACCGTGTTTTAGAGCTCCGGCCGCATCCTCTGCAAGGACAGCCAGGAGCTCAGTGATGTGGGGGAGCTGCGAGTTTAAACTGGTAAATTCTGCAGTTGTGCTGCTGGTCTCCCAGTGATTGGAGATCACTCCCTCCCCAGTCTGCAGGGAACTGAAAACCTTCGGGAGGAAATTCACATTTTCCAGGAGAGAATTTTTATTCAGGAAGGAAAGAATCGCAGGCAAGTTGGATCTTGCTTTGAGACTTCTCCCAGGCAGAAGCCTCTGCATTTGTTAGAGGGGACTCCTTCAGGAGCAGGAACTTGAGATTTAGCAAAGCACAGAAGGTGGCTGGGCTGCTGTGCTGTGCCCATTGGAAAATTCACCTCCTGAAGGTGAGGTAAAAAAGTCACCTCCTGAAGCATGAGAAGGGAGATGACAGGAAAAGAAACAATTTTGAAAGAAAAGAAATTCGCTTTTCAGCAAGGCAAAACTGTATGTCTGTGCCTCTTGCAAGAAACAGCTTAGCTGGCTGCTTTTCCAACAGCTGCATTCACCAGAGTGAAAATTCTGCTGAAATTCACTTTAATCCAGGCTCCTCATTCCTTTAGGTCTCCGAAAAAAAATTCACAGACCTTGTACTTGTGAGGACAGAGCAGCCTGGAGTTTAGGAAGTGTTTTGGGCACTTAGTGAGAAGTTTTCTAATGTGGGCAGTGGGAACATGTACCAAGGGTGCATGTACCCCCATGTTGTCTGGGGGAGCAGTATCTTCTCCAGTAGGAGTTGCTGATGTGGGAGCTGCCAGTCCCTGCTCAGTGTGGTGGCATTCAGAGGTGCAGGACTGGGACGTGGTTTGGAGGAGGAGGAGAGTTAAATATGCTGCCTGTTATCATTTTGTCTGTTGTCATAGCTGGTAGATCTGGAGTTGCAATAAGAATTCCTTCATATTTAATCAGGCCTGAGGTGTCTGTGCCATAACCTCAAGGAAAATTAATTCCCTGGACTCTGGATCGGATCCTTGATGAATGATCCTGGGTTTGTGGGTTTTATTTTGCTCTACAAAAATATAAATAAATGTTTTAAATGAGAACTATGTAGCTTTTCCTCCTGAAATGATTTTTATAAACATTTGCTGATTGAAATGCACAGCACAGGCACCACAGCACAGATGCAAATGTCTTCATTTTCCAGATGGAAAGACTGAGGGAGAGGAAAGGAGAGAACGGTTTGTTCAGCTGCAGGGGAAAGTTGATATTAAAGGCAGAGTTGGATTTTAGAAACCTTCATTGCAGTTCTGTGCTCTCCCAGCAGCCTGGGAGCACTAGGCAGGATCAATTTCATAGGCCTGATCAGTGAGATAGAGAAATACAATTTTACAGGTGTGTGTGCACATGAGAACTGCAGAACACGGTGCCTGGCAAACATTTTTAGCTCTTTTGGGTTCAACTGGCTCTCGAGGTGAGTTCCCCTCAGTGTCTTGCAGGCAGTGCTGAATTGACAGGATAACTGAAGTGGGTGTACTCACGTGTTCCACATTACAGCACTGACTGCATCCTGCTCCTTCTGGGTGTTGTTAAAATCCAGGGGGAGCACAGCTGCACCGCCCTGAACTCACCGGAATGAGCACAGCAGCTGAAATAGGGGAAACAACCAATATCTGCAGACACACAGGGAAAGGGCACGCGGGAAAAGGATTTTTCCCAGTCCTCCCAATTTTCTCAAGCATTAGTGCAGTGCTGAAGTCTGCTGTGCAGAGGCAGAAAGCATCAGCAGCACAGCTGTGGTGGGATGGCACTGAAGGACAAACACCCAACTGCTTCAGAGGGTTGGTTGTGAAGACCTCCTTGGGCTCAATGCAGACACTTTCATACTCACTTTGTCCACTCCAACAGTATTTTCCTAAGCTTTCAGCCAAGATTTGGATCAGTTGAGACAGTCTCCGAGGCAGCAATCAGCAGAGGAGAAAGCGTGGATCAAAGAGTGGCTGAAGAAAGTGGTCTGGTGTGCGTTTATTATGTTACTCAGAGTGTGCAATAAAGGCTGTTGGTTCAGCTGTGTGCCCCTTCCACGGGGCTTCACCCAGAGAATATTCTTGGATTCAGTTCCAAAAGTGTTGGTGGTGGGGAATTATATTTCCTTTTAGACATTGCTCTCTTTTTCTTTGTTTGATAGCTGCTGCCAAAGACGGGTGGCCTCAGATGTGTTTCTTTCCAGCAAAGGGCCATAGGAAAATATTTCCTGGTAACCAGACCTAGCTAGTTGGATACTATTTGTGGGACATGTTAGTATAAAATAACCATGATGCTTTGTATCTCGTGACTAATATCATAATTAACATGATGGATAGCCCAATTGAAATATAAAACACCATTCTGTGATCAGTAACAGAAGTGATGAGGTGGGAAAAGGGAAGTGCAGAGCAACTTGGTTTAGGTGTCTGAGCATAAGGCATTTGTATCCCAGAGAGGATCATTATGCCCCTAAATCGGTGGCACACATGAATTTCTAAAGCATTGCTGGGGGATCAGTGATGGTAACATTAACCTGCTGATCCAAGTGTGGAAGGCTGGAAAGGAGCCAAAGAAAATAATTGCGGGGTTAAATTTCACTCTGCTCTCCTTCCCTCCTTCCTCGCCTTCCTGTTTGTGTGTTGCTGTGAGCCCCGTTGCCATGGACTCCTCTGGAGTGCCGCTTGTTTGTCACTTCATCCCACCCTGGACTTCGCCTCTCCCCGTGCTCCTGCTTGGCTGCTCCGCTCTCCTCCTCTCTCCACGGGTCAGGAACCGTGGCTGCGCTGGCTCGGCACCATCCAGAGCTCCAGCTCACCCTGTGCGGGCCAGGAACGAGCCTTGTGGGGTGGCCCAGCTCGCCAGGGAGCACAGGGAGGCTTTGGAGCCGGTGGTGCTCCCAGCCTGGAGGGGCTGTGCTGGCCAGAGCTCCCTTTGCAGACGCGTCTGGAGCAGACAGCAGGACGGACAGGGCACAGAAAGGCAGAGGACTGCGTTCCCTCACGGGTGCTGGCTCGGGCACTCCGCAGCTGGACGAGGGCTGGAATTCCGTATTCCCCCAGAAGTCCCGGTCCAGTTCTGACCAGCAGCAGTCTGGATGTCTGCACCCCTCTGCCTCCAGCCCTCACAGATCCAGGAGCTTTGACTTTGCTCTTGTCCCCATGCCTGTAGGGTACCAAACAACAGCCCAGCCCCAGCTTCCCAGTTCAGCCTTCACACCCACTGCTTTTGGGAAAAGATAAGGAAAACCACAGAGGAGATTTATGTGCAACTTCTGTTTGGCTCCAGAGCTCAGCCATCAGTGGAAGTGAATGAGAGAGCTGTCAGCTGTAGGAGAATACGAAGTGTTAGTATGCAAAAGCAGCAAAACTCACATTGCTGAGCTTTCTGCATCCCGGTACAAGCTGTTTGTTACGGCAGTGTCGGGTCTGGGAAGGCTGAAATAAAGCAAATGCCTGGGGTGCATGTTTGCATATCAATAGCAGAAGTGTTTGCTGGCTTGCTTTGAGGCAGAACAGAACAGAACTGGTGCTCCAGGTCGGCGGCAGCAGCAGGGCTGAGACCCCTGAGCCTGCAGTGGGTGTTGTGTTTGCTGTGCAAGCTTTCTTCTTTGGCAAGCGCCAGTTATTTGTCTGAACTCTCCAGCTTCCCTACAGAACTCTGGGTACGGTTACATCATCCTCCTGCATGTCCTTCTGCTCACAACACCTCATCTGAATCGCTGTGCCTGCTGAAAAAAGACTCCAGCGCCCAGCAAAGCACATCCCAGCTGCTTCTGCCTGTGTGAGCTGGTTCCTTATGAGACCAAACAGGACTTCTTCAAAGGAGTCCAGCTTGTGCACCCAACCAGCAAATGAGGAGAATTGTTTTGTTTACATAGCCTTAGATTTTAATTGGATTGTGAACAACCAGGTTTGTCCCTTGCTCCAGCCTCCCTTGGTGCCAGTGTTCCTGAGACTGTCACTGTTAACTGTTCTGGAAGCTTGGACAGGGAGCCTCTCATTGCTCAGAGTATGAACTGCAGCTCACAGTGCAAGTGTGACAGCAGAGGTATGTAGAAAGTTGAGTTTTATTAATTTGTTCCAGTTTGAAAACTATTTTTCTGTAAATGGGAAAGCAGCATTCAAACCCAATTTAACACAATATNAACCCTATTTAAAACAATTTTTTTTTTTTTTTTTTTTTTTTTTTTTTGAAGGATATCTTTTAGTAGGATCCTCCAGGTCTCCAGTTTGGTATTGGAGTAGGGCAATCCATGATGAGAGCATTCATTCATTTATTCTCTGAAGGAAAACTGGAGAACTGTGTACCTTGATTTATCATCGTGGTGCTGCTCTGTCTCCCTTATCTGTTGCTCAGAATTCAATAGATAAAGCTGTATATAATGGTTACCACCTGGATTGACTTATTTCTTGGCTGAATCAGAGAAGATTGGCTCTCTGCTAAATCCCACTTTCAGCTGGCTGAAGTTTTGGAGAGTACACAGCAGCCAGTGGGTGCCACACAGCTCATGGTGAGAGCATGGCATGAACAGAAGTCTAGCTCTGGGGAAAAGAAACTGTGTCTGCTGGGAGCCAAATGTGATCTTGGGCACAGGCTGCATTCCTTTGTTTGGAATCACACTCGTGATCACAGTGGAATTGTGCCATGGAAGAGATTTCATTTCCAGTTGATATTTTTGTATGAAAAAAGTGTGGGTGTTTGAACATTCTAGGAAAAGTGAGCCACCCTCGCAGGGTATGTTTACCCAATCTTCTAAAACGTTCACTTCCTCTGACATTTTTATTTATCTTGGCATATAAATACTAAGCTAAGCTGTTTCCCCTTTCCTGAGCTCAGTGTTTTTGAAGGAAGCTGATGTTCAGCCTTGCTAAAGAATTCCAGAACCCTTGAGAGGAGGACATGGACAAGGACAACGATGCCATCTTGCAAGAAATGTCCTCCCAGATTTTCTGCTTCTTGTGGCAAACTAAACAAAATCTCAACTGAGAAGAACCATGTGATGCCAGTGCTGCAGGTCTGACCCCATTCTGGATAATATGATTACAGCAAGTGTAAAGGTTAACCTGTGTGCTGTAAATATATCATCTTATTATAAGAATTTTCTTATCCTAAACCCGTCTAGAAAGGATGAAACAGCATTTCTTAAGTACTTCACAAGGCCTGTCATTACAGTGGAGGTTCCTTAGCAGTCTTGAAAGCATTTGAATTACTGCATAATGATATTCTGTCATCTCTTACCAAGGCTCACACTCTAAACACTTTTACACACAATAGAAATTAAAATGGAATTGAGTAAATTCTGTCTCTCAAATTCACAGGCTGAGTAGTGATTGTCTGGGTGCTCTGGATTAAATTTAGGCTCTTATCCAACAGAGCTGGGTTACTTGGAGTAATAAATTGTAAAATGTGAAATAGTAGGTCAGATGTGGAAAATCAAATACTAACACTTTCTGTACACTTTTTTAAAAGTCTGTGCATTATAGGCACAGGGCTGTCTTTATTCTTTTTCCATACTGTAGAATGTTGAAAAAGGAAGAGTTTTTTACAGTAAATACATAGTTTATTGGGTGAAAAAATATATGCCATGTAACAATTTTTTTCTAGAAATGTACAAATATAGTAGATATGGGGGTTTCCTGCACATGTACCATTTTTGTTATCTCAGTTCTTCAGCTGCTCAGGAGGTTGACCAGGAGCTGTTGGTCTGCTCTCTCCGGTGTTGCACCAGAGGAAAATCCATTGGGATCACACCAGGAAATGCAGGCAAAAGCAACCCCTTTGCAGGGGGCAGTGGTGAGGTTACCAAGGCACGTCAGAGAAAATCCATATTTCAATATGTAGCTCCTGTACAGTTCTGTCTGCAGTTGCCTCCATGGAGATCCCAGTGAGATGCCCTCAGATTTATTTCTATCAATTCCTGGGTTGGAAGATGTTTGCTCCTGCCCAGCTTTGTGCTGTTACTTCACCCCCTTCATAACTTGTCTGACTTTAGACTTTCAGGATCGAGTTCAGTGCAGCTGATCCTTCACTGAGGATGTTCCTTGGCTGGTTTTGGTACCAAGGGTGGCCTCAAGCAACCCCAGAGGGGGGCATGGGGGACACAAGTGGTTGATGCTGCAGCTGCAGCATCCTCGTGGCTGGGGCAGTGTTCCTGCTGAGCTCTCTGCTTAGAACACCACCTCAGTGCACACTTGTTTCTCCCCCAGCAGTGTCCAATTTGTGGGGTGGGAGATGCCATTTGTGGCAGCTGAAAGCAGAACAGAAGAAAGGATGTGCATCTGAGGGGAGAAATGTTCACACTTTTCAAGCATAGGAAGGTACAGCCCTGATTTGTGGCTTTGTACCGAGAGCAGAGCAGCAGAGGGCAAACCTCAGGCTGGTGGGTGCTGAAAGGTGCTGCCCAAAGGTCTCTGTCTGCTCAGGGTGTGCAGAGAACCTCCCCTGCTGGGACACACCTCTGGTGCCTCAGTGGGACCACTTGGGCAGAGGAGGAGGGACTCTGTGGGGCTTTGGTCTGGAGGAGTGGGTCCCTCTACAAATGATGGTCAAATAATGAGCTCATCTTAGTCCTCAAGCCATCAGACAGTCTGTGGGAAATGCAGAAGGTGCTGTTCCCCAAGAAGGGGAATTTGCACTGGCTGTGTGATACTCTGAGCTTTGTACCTCCCAATCTGTTTTGTGAGCAGCCTGAAGACCAACAAAACCAGTGAAATTCTGAGGAGATGTTGTGGGCATCTCCCACACTTATCTGGAGCACTTAAATGTGCATATGTGATCCTTCACAGCTTCACACTGGTGTGTCTCAATTCCCGCAGTTCCTAGAGGAAAAAACGCCTGGCTGTTTTCATGCATCTGAGCATTTAATGAGAGAGCTTGCCTTGCCTGATTGTACTTGTCACAGCACTGTTTCACCAGCGATAGAGACACCAATTTGTGACTGTCCTGACAGCACAGAGCAGAGACTGCCTCGTATTGCAACATAAAAGAAAGAAAGGCTTGTGGGCATGAAGTGAAATGAAAATACTTGAGTCTTCATACCAAACTATTCAGCCCTTTCTGAGCATTTTGCTGGCTGTGGTCTGGTTCTGGCAGGTACTCTGTCTGCAAGTGTTCTGGAGAGTCAGAACTGATGGGAATGAATATTTTAATTATCCCTTCAGTTGTGCAGAAATAACTAGACGGTCTCGGTTCCCTAAATAAGAATAGAAAAATGTGTGACCAAAGCTGGTCACACAGCAGTCGTGTTCCAAATGACTGGATCACTGCAAAGAGCCTTCTTTCTTTAAATAGCCACCCTATTAGCTGAAGAATGGTAGAACAGCTCTGGAAGGCATTTCTGTGACAGTAAATTATGCCTGTGCAGGATCTAACTGCCTCCTCTGAGTCTGACCTTCATCTGCCAAATTCTGCCAGCCCCAGCGTGAGACCCCCTTTGAGCAGAGGTCACCCCTGGGTGAGGTCAGGCCTGGCCAGTGAGATCCCTTGACACCATGGCTGGTGAGGCACAGCCTTTTGGGGCAGAAATAGCAGTTCCTGGCCCTGCACACTGCTGGGGTGGCTCCTGGCTTGGGGCTGCTCAGCCCAGTGCTGCAGCTCTGCAATCAGGGCAGGTTTTGTGGCCCCGTGGCCCCAGTTGTGTGAAGAAGCCACGAATGCTGCCTGCTGTGGGACAGGGGCTTTCACTGCATGAACATTTCTGTGTTCCAGCTGAAATAGCTCCGTGGTGTCCCTGCAAAGCCCAGCAGCCCCCGTGGGAGCCAGCCCTGGTCAGCAGGGTCTCCAGGGGTGTTCTACACCAGGGCACACCAGCTCCCTTCATTTGCAGGGCTGACTCCCACGCTCAGCAATTAATTCCAAAGCAGCCTTTCCCTCCCACCCCCACGGCACAGCTGCCTCTTCAGCGTGGAGGAGCCACCAGGCAGTTTCCCTTCAGTGCAGGACCAATTTTAGCTCTGCTACAGATTCATGCCCAGGCTCTCTCTATAAAAACAATCAAGAAGGGTTTCTTTGTGTGAAAAAACCTGTTTTGTTTGGCTGCCAGAGCACTGCACATTTATGGACCTTTAAATTTAGAGGGAGGAATTTTTGGTTAGAGTAGCATATGTTTATTTCTTAATATAGAGATCTGAAGCAGGACTTTACAAATGCAGGTTTGATCCCTCTCAGTAAGGTTCCAGAAACATCCTTAAAGGACTCGAAATGTGTTTTTCTAATAGCTGAAGCTCTCTTTCTATTCATTTTTATCACAAAACAAAAAGAAAAGAACTGTTTAGCCAGAGTATGAGGAACTGTATTTTCAATAGTCATAAAATGCTCCAAACAACTGCTTCCTTTTATTTGCCAAAACAGGGTGGAGTAGTTAGTTTTGTGGTTGACATCACCATCACCAAGAGGGATGAGGTGTTGGCTCGGTGGTGATGTAATCCTAATTTAATGTTCATAATTTAAAAAAATTCTACAAATTTAGTTTTCATTGGAAGAGAATCCTCAGAGTGTTTTTTCCTTGCAGCCTCAGCACACAGGTCCCTCGTTACCTTGTGCAAAACATCTGCAATTAAAATTCTCTCCTGAGCGTGAATATTTTTGTCCTGGCCTGGCTGCATCTGCAAGCTCTGAACCTCTCCCAGCCAACCTGACGGTGAATACAAATCATTTCATGCTTTTATTTGTCAGCACATTAAAGGGCAGGAACAAGAGAGGGAGTTTAATTTGGAACATAATTGGTTCTTTTGTGGATCTGTGATAATTAAATGTGCCTACATGGACAGGCAGCCAAGACAACACCGTCCTTACTGAAGGCAGAACTGTTGCTTTGCTTCAGAGCAAACTGCGAGTAAAATTTGAGGCAGAGCCCTTTTTAGTGCCAGCACTGAGAGATTCTCCTCTCTCAGCTCCCTTCAGCTGTGGCCTGCTGCTGACCCTGAACTGTCATTTGCAATAGGACTAAAATGCCACCTTCCATGTTTTTCCTGGAGTGAGCTGGCACTCCGTGACAGCCGGATGGGAAACTGCCTGATGTGATTACTGGGAGGGGTAATAGAGAGCAGACATTCTGAGTGTCTGAGGAGATGCTGCTTTCTGAAAGCTTACACATTTGGTTGGCTTCTGGCTGCAGATCCTTCCCCTCAGCAAATCCCAGGAATGCCTTTGCCACACACTGTTGCTTGGCCAGGATTAAGCTCCAAGTGTCCAGCTGAAGCAGACTAATCTCAGACTGTGCTGAATGAACTGTTTGTGGCCTGTTGCATAACTAGCTCAGGGAGACCGACTGGCTGGAGGAGCCCTTCCCAAGAGCCCTGGAAGCTGCTCCCATTCCTGTGTCACAGCAGTGCCTGGGACAGGTCACACAGCCAGCCCCAGGCACCCTCACCTGGGAGTGACCCTGGCGTGGCTTGGGTTAGCTCTGGACACCCAGAGCATCTCCCATGTCTTTGGGTCATGACAGCAAGGCAGAAAGGGGTCAGACTGTTGCTCCTAATTCCTGAAATTACTGCAGGTTGTGCTGGGTGGAGAAAAAGTTGTGCTTTCCCTGTAGAGGAGCCTGGGTCTCCTGGAGCTGTCCCACCTGCCTGGGCACTGTCCTGCTGAGCTGACAGAGCTGCTGCAGCCTTGGGTGAGGAAGTGGCCACTGTCCCTCAACAAAACCTGGCTCAGGACTCACAGGCTCACACAGAATCACAGAATATTCTGAGCTGGAAGGGACCCACAAGGACCATCAGCTCTTATGGGAATGGCCCATCCATGAGTTGAACCCACAGCTGGTGTAACCAGTACCCTGCTCTGACCAGCTGAGCTCTCCCCTTGCCCCTCTAAGGCAGAGCAAAATACCACCATATGTAGAGAAGAGGAAAGGTCCAGGAAAGGCTTTCAAAACACAGATGTGACCTTTCCTTCCCCTACATCATGAATTGGCTCCCACTGAATTTATTTCATGCAGGTGGGAGGGAGGGTCAGGGCAAAGAATAGGAGATATTTCAGTTTTACTGGAATTGGCTCTTCTGTGAATGGGTTGACATGTGGCAATGCCCATATCCAAAATCATTGAGTCCTCACTCTGCTGGGCTGTAAAAACAGGAGTACCTCATAGACAGAGGATCATAAAGAAAACCTAATCTCACAGTGGGGACTGGGCAGTTTTATTGTTCCTTCCAGAAAGCCAGATGAGACCTTGCTCAGTTTCTATTCCAGTGTGTATCCATGCTGTGTAAATAAATTTGAGGTGAGGGCTTTTAAATGCACTTTTACAGCTTGTTTTGAAGGTAATGGAAGCAGATTAACAATATAAAACTGCTGCAGAAAGTGCTGCTTATTATCATAGGCTTGACCTGAAGATAAACATGACCTGGAGACAAAGACAGGCGTAGGGACTGTGGGGAATTGATGCAGGTGAAGAGCTGTTGAGAGCTGGGAGATGTTTGTGTTTGTGCACATGGGGCAAAGGAGAATATGTGAGCATAAGAACATTTCCTAAAATAGCCAAGCAGTCCCTGCAGTGTGTGATGTACAGCACATATTATGGAACTTGGTTATCTTGTAAATGATTTCTCTCTATTATCATTCACAGGACAGAACTGTTTATAGTGTGCACTGCACCATTTTGGGCACCTGCTTGAGTGAAAATTCAAAAGTAAATGTTATTGCTTTGGAATTCATTAAAGACCTTTCAGCTGTTGTAAGGACACTGCTTCACATGCTGCTCTCAAGTCAATTGTAGCATAATTTAAAACTGCTGTTGCATCCTGGCCTGTACTGCTGTCTCCTTGCCCTCACCCTTGGGGTTTCAGAGCAAGAACATTCTGTAGAGATAAAAAAACCCAAGTATATATTGTGTCTGTCTGCAAAATTACATGTACACACTTAAACCCAAGAGACTAAAGCACCAGGTTTAAAAGCAATTTAATCAATAAAGGGTTATTCACTCTTAAAAGATTTAAGCATAACACCATAGGTAATTCAGGGCCAAGAGGACTCTGTAATTCCAGAAGTTTCTAGACCCCAATCCAGCATTTTGAGTTGTGGTGAAATGAGTGGAGCCAAAGAGCCAACTGGATTCTGGGCATCCATCACCTCATAAATGCAGCCCTAATAGTTACAGTGTTGGTTAGAACACCATATTTCAATTCTGTTTGTGAACTGAGAAGCTGAAGCTGCCTTTTGGACCTGGAAAAATACTGCAAGGCCTCTTGGATGGTATTTTGTAATTACCATGGTGCACCAGTATTTAATGAGGGTCAGAAGACATGAGGCTTTCCTTCCCTGGAACTCTTGGCCTGCAGCAAAGCACTAAAACTGCACATTTGTGCTGAGCTTCCCCTGTTCAATGTGCTGCTAGAGCCTCCCATCCCAGTCTGAGCAGGCAATTAAAGCCTGGGGAAGCTGGATAAAAAATCAAGCATGGAGCTGGTTGGGGAGGGATGGCTTTCCCCCACTGTGAAAGGCAATTAGCTGTAAATTGTACTTAAAGAGTTTAATAGCACAATATGCAGCTCATCTTCCCTTTGCCTGGGTGTTTATACCTGAGAAATAGATTGTGATGTTGTTTATTTACTGGTCTGGAAAATACCTTCATCAACAAATTCTCTTCAGGGCTAATATGACAGTTGGGTGATGTGTCAAATCAGCAGGTGTTTACTGCTGATGGTGCAGGAGTTGGCCTGGGCAGACTGGCAGCTTGATTACAGGGAAGAATTTTCTTTTTCCTTCCTGTTTCATATTGAATGCTTTGCTTTTTGTGGTGCTTGCTCCATGTCACAGCCTGTGGGGACTCTTTTCTTTTATACTGCTTTCTTCCTTCAGTGCTGTCGTTTCCTAACTTCTATGTTAACTGGCAGATGCAAGGGAATAAAACCATCCCCACAACTCACCCTAGTGAGAGTGAAGAAATGAATAAAATAAATAGTCCTTTTTGCAGTGATTAAAAAGGCCTTCCATTATCCCTTTGCCATGCTGGAAGTATTCTTCATGAGGTGTTTAGATTTCAGTAGTTTATGGCATAACTTCCACTTAGCCATTTAAAGTGTTGACTTAGAGTGACCACTGACCTGGAGGAAGGGGATATTGAATTAATAAAACTAATATTATCATTAGGGCTTCCACTTTCTAGACTGCTGCCAATACCAAGCAGATCTTTTGCACCTAAAAGTCATACATTGAACTAAGACTAGAAGGGGCAGCAGGAAAGACTTTGAATCACTTGTGATCACTTGTCCTGCTATTTTAACACTTCATTCATCAGAATTCTTCTAATAGCTCATGACTTGCATGAAGATGAAAATGTTATTCCTGTTCCCTCAGAATTAAACATTTACAGCTGCCAATGGTGTCTTTTGCATTTGTAAATTTTATGTTGTTAATATTTATAAATCCTTCAGCAAAATAGGCTTGCACATAAGGCATTAATGTAGGTTTTATATTTCCTTACCGAGTGCCATAATATAGTGAATACAAAATCTGAGTTAGAACATGCAGTAAAAAAAAAGAAACATTAGCTTTTACTACACGCAGAAGGAGCAAAATAATTACAATGTGATGTGTTTATTAATCTTCTGAAATTCACTCTTTTCCCTCTGTTGTTTGGAAAATATGATCAAAATAGCACAGTGGTTCTGACTCTCATCAGCTGGGATTCCCAGCTGGTGGCTGATAACTGCCTTTGCAGTTTCAGTGGAACTATGAAGGTTTTAAAAGTGTTGGACATTGCTGAATGCATTTACTGGTTTTTTGTCTCATTTTCCAGTGTTTCTGCCTTCATTTCATTTACTTTTGCTTCAGCAAGATCACACCTCTTTCACTATTCATCTGATCATCAAAAGCAACTCTGAAACAAACCATATCGAAAAAAAAAAAGGCTGAATAATGCTGCTAATGATGACCTTTTGGGGATTCATGCCCTAAAAATTGTGTTTATCCATATGTATATTCATAAAAGCAGAATACTCTCTCCATCTCAGGGTAAGGCAAAGTCCCTAAAGATGTTTAAACCTTTTGTTCAAGGAAGGCTTTGCAAAAGCTGCTGTGTGTTTCCCCACACTGCAGAAGGATGATTTCAACGCAGATTTGTCTGTGAACACAGAGGGACCTCATTTCATCATTGTGGCAGTGACTGTACTGTGCTCTCTTGCCAGCAGGAGGAAGTTCTAGCAAGCTGCATCAGAGAGACTTGGGGAGAAACGTTTCCCAAAGCAAATATTGATTGACTTTTAATTTTCTAACCCAGCACAACGTCAGCAAAAGGTGTGGTGTGTCACCTGATCTTCAGTTGTCCCAGGTGGGAAAATGACAGCTTCATCACGAGACCCTTCAAAGGCCAACAGTGCTGAAAATTTGCATCAGGAAAGGTCTGGCTCTTTGTGCAGACTGACCTAAATGCTCTTTAGCAGTGTCAGGTGAAATAATAACCAGCCTGCTTGGCTGCAGGATTTTAACACCAAGTGCCAGGTTTACATGAACAGAAAGCAGCAGAGATAGACGTGTCTCTCAAAGCTAAATTGTTTCCTCTTTCGTCAAGCAAAGGTGGTTAAGTTTTATCTCCTATGTTCTTATGGGAGCTGGGTATAAATACTGAGCTATTTCAGTGGAGTCTTTGTTCCAGCAGCTGTCTCAAACCTCTCAGGTTATTCTGCTTACTGTCAGCTCTGTGGTGGTTTTATCCTGCATGAAGAATTATGGCACCATGTTGCTTGGCTCAACCTGAAAGGTCACTTGGATTATTTACACTGCAGCCTTTCCAAAATCATACATCCATGTTGAGCCTTTTTTTGGAAATCATAATCTTTATCTAATTAAGCATAATTAATTGGAAAATCCATATTATTTTGTACCCTTTAGATAGAATCAGATGAAGAGGTTGTTTCCCCCAGCAAACTTCCACTCATTTTTGAGATTACTTTCTACTTACAGAGCTTTAGATTTACAGCTTTTTAGGAACACTTCCCAAGAGCTGCACACAGATTTGGGGTTTATACCTGATGTAGGTTATGCTTTAGCCATAAATCAAACAATGGCAAAGAATGCCATGCCAGGCAGTGGGAGCTGTGGCAGCTGCTGTGCAGGCTGCTCCCTTGGAGCTGATGTGCTGTTGTTTGAGCCCAGGGAATATTAGCATTGTTCCAAACTGGCTGCAGTAGCTGGGCTTTGAGCACAACAAATTAAATGGATCAGGTTTATATAACTGCTGTCTTGTCAGCATGGCAGAGAGAGTCTGGGTGGTGTGGTTCTAAAAAACCCTCTGGGGTCCAAAAAGAGAGAATGGTGCAGAGAAGAAAAACTTTCAAAACATGGTTAATGCACCAACTAACAGCGTATACTTAAAATTAAAATTACATCCTAAATTCTTTTAACCAGAGCAACCAGGAAGATTTAATTTCAGCCTTAAGCTCATTTTTGTCTGGCCTCTTGATGTGAGTGTCTGACCACTCTTCACAGGAACAAGCCAAGAGGAGATGCTTTTTGTGCCTTTGTCTTTTACCCAGAGGGAAACGTTCTAATGGCTCTGGTAAATGGATTAAATTGTGTTTTGAATGGTGCAGACTTGGAACATTCAGTGTGTTTCCGGGTGCTTCCCTCGCAGAGCCTGACTTGCTCCAGGCGTTTGTTCCCCATCTGGGATTTTGCCAAACTCCTCTCCTCTAGCAGAGCTGTTCAGAGCTCGGGCTGTGGTTACCAGACATCCAGACAGCCTGGTTAGCTGCTTTTAGCTCCGAACTCTGCTGCTTTTCCTCTCGTGCAAAGTCAGATCTTCTGTGCTTCCTTCACAAACAGAGGGAATTGTCACCTCCGAGGGAGATGCTGTTCTGCCAGCTCCAGCTGTGCATGTGAGTCAGCATGTTCTGGGAGAATAAATGCAGGGATAGCTTCTGCAAAATAAAACCCCTGAAGTTTTTGGAAAGGTTATTGCCTCCCTTTTGCTGTTCATATCTCATACTTGTAGATGAGCTCGTGTAATGCTTTCTGTGGAGTTTGAGTATGTGGGGACATGGGCATGTGGAGCCCCTTTAGTACAGAGGTGAGTTTTCTAAGGAAAACTATTCTGGATGGAGAAATCTGGTATGCAGTTGGAATGAGTCTGAGTAAAGAATGAATTGTTGAGATTTTTCTATGGTGATTTTCTTGATATGGTAAAATTCATCACAGACAAGAAGTTATTTTTATTTGAAAACTCTGTAGAAGTGTCTGGGCTTTATCAGGTTTAATATAATTAATCCCTCATTTTTAAAAGTGAAACAACTGAAGGGTGTTTGTGCCATCACCACTGTAGCATTATGCCATGGACAGCATACCCAGGGATTTTCAGTAGATTTCTGCTCTGAAGTGTGTCTCTGATTCTGTATGGAATATTGTTGCAGTGAGTGCCTGTGAGGCTTGAATTCAGTGTGCTTCCTTTTGAATGTCTGGGGTTCTTTCTTGCTCTACTGATATTTGTTTGCATTGTAGGGAAGGTAAATCCAGCTCTGTGGACAGGCAGGTTTTTGTCAGAGCTCTCGAGGCTGTGTTTTAGGAGAGGTGTAGATGAAGGGCAGCCCTGAGTATTCTGTCACAGCATCACCTTTCCTCGGTGTTCATGGCTCCTCTTCCTTTCCGCAACCCTAAACAGCAGCTTGCTCTCCACAGCCCTGACACAGAGAACTGTGTGTGTCAGTGTGAGTGCTTTCTCCAGCCCAGCCAAACCCCAAATCCCAGCTCTCAGCTCTGACATCGAATGATAATGGCAGGAGCTTTAAACTCCTCCTCTCTTGGGAACGGCTCCATTGGTGCCACTGGCAGGATCCATTCCAGGGGGGAAAAAAATCAGAGTTTTGGATTGGCTATCAGGTGATCTTTCCACATTGTCTAGAATGTACTTGTTTGCTGGGAATTTCAGAAAGAATCCATCGGAAATAACTCTGGCTTGGACTGTTTGGCTGTTTCATTCCTTCTGGGTTATGGGGGAAGTTTTGGGACAGTAGAAAAAGGGATGCTCTGAGTATTTCTCCATTGGTGAAAGCTAATTTGATTATTAAAAAGCCCCACACCACAACTAATGCCTTCCTCCTATTGATACATTCATCCCCAATAGCTAGAATATGCTGTAAGTAGATATTTAATATAAAATAAATGTAAGAAAACATCACTAAAGAACATCAGGACAGGCTCTACTGGCTTTATAAACAAGCTGAAAGGAAAAATGAATGATCTCATTTCTGTTGAGCACAGGCTTTGTCTACACTGTGTGGAAAGAGAACCTTGTAAATAAAGGTGCATCTTGGCTGCCAGTTTTAAGTTACTTGTTGAAACTCATTGTGGTGGGTAACAAAAGCCTGTGATGTTGGAGAGAAGCTCCTGGAATGGCTGGAGAGCAAGCAACTGATACAGTTGGTTGATACACTCCACTGCTTGGGCAATTATTTTAGTAAACTTTGTTCTCATCTCCTCATCTCAAAAACTAGAGGATTTTATGTTGTCAGTTGAGAGCATCAGATACAGAGTTGCAAGATTAAAAGTTCTTAATTTCTCTGATTTTGGTGGTATTTTTGGTAGGAGGAAAAATAATGGTAGCTCAAGTATGCCTGAATTTCCTGAGATTAAATTTTAAACTGATTGAGCAATACTTCACATTTCAATTACTTTGCAATTCATAATTTAAACGAAAGATGGCATAATATCCAAGCCGGTGATCCAATCAAGGAAATGGAACAGTTTCCAACACTTCTTGTTGAGCTGCAGCTATCTTCATTTTCCTTCTGTCTCTAGCAGGTCTGAATTCTCTTCCTAGAATTAAACACCGGGGTTTTTGGTTGATAACTAAACATGGAAGTGCTTGTCCTGCTGTTTCCTTCACTGCAGTGGAGTTGCAAACCTCAGTGTGCTGGTTTTGTGTTGCAGGCTTCAGGCCCAAAGCAGTGCTCCTGCTCAGGTGAGGGGGGTTGATCCTGGGAAGTGTTCTCTGTGTCCCTCTGGGACTGTAAATGGGTTTCAGGGGCCTGCTCCCTGTACATCACAAGTGGGTGATGTTCTCTGACACTGCTGGAGAATTCACAGGGTGGAATCAGAAGACTAAAATTTATCCTTGTGTTTGCTCAAGAGCTGAACACCTGCAGCATCTGGGAAGGTGTTTGGTGACCAGGTGTTGGGTTGTGCCACCTCTTTGGTTTCTCCTGCTGTGGCCTCTTATCCATAGCCAAGTTTGCACCTTAAGTTTAGCTTAACTTTGGTTTGGGATAGAAGCTCAGATCCACAGGCCATAAAATGTTGTTCATATTAGAAACCCCCTGAGGGTTCTAGATGGCTCCCCCTCTCTGAAACAGCCTGCTCCATCTTCAGCTGTGCTGTCAGCCCCTGGCAGCCCACGAGGGTGGAAAGCTTTCTGCTGTGGTTTCCACAGAACAGCCCTGACTGGAACTGCATCCCTCCTCTCCATCATCCTCTGCCTGTGGTGGCTGGTACCAGGAACTGGCCATGCTCTGCCCCCAGTCACCCCTCTGCAATCCCATCAACAAAATAAACTGTTTCTTGTAATTCAGTTTTCTGGCTTCTTGGCAAACAGAGCTTTGAGCACACCAGGATAAATTCTCCCCTAGAGAAGGAGGAAATCTCTCTGGTCAGATAACACAAAATACAAATTGATTAAATTGCCAGTGCTCTTGCAGTCCTCTGTGTGTTGAAGAGGAGGAGGAGAGATTGGAGTCCCTGTGAGCCCAGAGTATGTTTCCTGCACGTTGATGAAGATAAGTAACATCAATATAAACTGATTCACTGAGTAATCTTTGGTGGATGCCAAAGATCATCCATTTACAGTGCATTCTTTGTCTCTTTTATTGCCTGAGAGTAGTTTTATTTGCCAAGATACAAACTATGAGCTTGTAGCATGGGCACATAGACTGGGGGGTGGGAGGAGGAAAGAACATATGATGGTAAAGCAAATTAATTCACTTTTCAAATTACTTCCCGTTCCTAATCTCCAGATTGGTTAGAGACTTTTCCTAGGATACCTGGGGTGGTTCAAGTTGTAAATTAATTGTTTGCATTTGAAAGGATACCTATCCTTAATTGTACCGTGTAATTAATTAACATAATGGATTTTAATTTTCCTTTTGTCTAAGACTTAGATGAGACAATTCATTAAATGTTTTCTGTGACAGGACCAAAGGTAATCAAAAGTTAAGAGTGAATTTTCACTTCAGTGAATTTTCACTTCAGTGCTATTGCAAAATAACCTTTCTGTTTTGGGTGTGAGAAATGTGATTTCATTTTCCATTTTTGCCTTTTGAAGGCAATGATTTAAAGTTTGGTTTATGCATAGCTACCTTACCCCACACCTTGTGGGGCAGGTGGTGGTTGGTGGTGTGTGGAAATCCCCCTTCAGAGGAGGTAAAAGGAGGGTGGGTTAGGCTGCCCTGTTAGTGTGCTATTCAGTGAAACAATTCTGTTTTCCCCTTAAGGCAAGAGGGTTCCTTTGCTTTTTTAGCCAGATTCAAAATAAGGACTGCAATAAGTAACAATTTTAAAACACGAAAATGCAGCACCCTGATGTCTTTAGTCAGTATGCAGTTGTTCCAAAGCATAACTCTTGTTATAAAATTCAGGAATTGTGCATTTCCAAAAAGAACCAAAATATATCCTGCTCATCTGTGAACAAAGACCTGCTGTGCATACTCTTGTGCAAATTGTCCCTCTGTTGGTATTTTGCTCATGGTGCCAAGGGGAGATTTAAGGCAAGTCTGGGTCTACCCCACCTAAAACTGGGAACATGCACATTTCTTCTTCCATTTAGCATATTGGCAAATGTAATTAGTTACCTGCACCAAAGAGCTGGAAAGAGGTGTTTTCCTGGTCCTTTTTCCCCTGACCATGCTGTGTAGGTCAGTGTGATAGAGAAGACAGTGCTGAGGTGTCACATGTGCATCTCTGTGCTCTGGACTGGCTCGCTCAGCAGGACCCGTGCCCAACAACAAATACCTGTCTCCTCATGCTTGGATTGATCACTCTGTAGTAATAAATGCCCTGCCTCTCAGTCCCTGAGGCATTGGATGTAAAATGCAGCAGTGCCATTTAGATTTGGTGTTTTCTGATCGCTTCTCCTCTCTGGTTTAACACAGTGTCATCCTACCCTTTTGTTCTTCGCATCTTTTTCCAAGTTTGGAGGGATGGGCAGTAGGTGTGTTTCCAGGTTATGGCTGGGATGGGGAGCTGGCTGGAGCAGCCAGTGGGACAGTGGGCACACAGTGGTGCCCTGTGTCAGCCCTGCTGTGCCCAGAGCTGGGCAGCATGGGCAGAGGTGCCCTGACTCCCTGTGAAAGCAGCCTGAGCTGCCCAGCCTTTTTTCTGAGAGTTCAGCACGTTCCAAGGAGAGGGCACTGGAACTTGCTGTGCTACCCTCCAGGCTCCAGTCAGGAAAAAGGAAAAAAAATACTCCTTTTTTAATGCTCTTCGTTCCACCTTGGGGTAGAGTGCTTCTCCAAGGTATGTTGTTCTTGCATCCACTCCTGTTTTTGTTTACACCACTAACATTTCTATTCCTAAAAAGATTACCATGGAAATTTGTTGTTCCTTTCAGTAGGACTGAGTTTTCATAGTTCTTGAGTTGGTCCATGGACTGAAGTGAGTGCCTGGAGGCTGAGCTCTGTCAGCACAGTGGTGTCACACACGTGCAGCTGTTCCCTGTTCTGTCTGTGGAGGGTAACCTTAGCCCAAAACTCATTTTGCTGCATGATCACTGCTGGAGAATGTGGGTTGGTTGGTTTGGTTTTCCATGGTGACCACCCTTTACACTCTACAGAAAGCTTCAGCAGAAGGCTGAATTTTGCATTTTATGGAAAGGGACGCTGGTGGTGGCACAGTGGCCTGCAGGATCAGCTGAAGGATGTACAATGCCAAAGAAAAGTTCCAAACACATTTTAATCAAGTGTTCTATCTGAGTACTGCAGTGTGTCTCAATGCTGATGGATTTGACAAAATGGGAGTGTAAATATTTTTATGGATTTAAAAGTAGTTGAATTGCACAGCCATGCACTAATACAGAAACCATGAAAATATTTTCATGAAATGCCTTTAAATCTGACTTTATTAGGTAAATAATAAGACCTTCCTTATAAACTTCTTCTTACCCATGTGTTTAAACATGCAGTTAGTGAAAAAGTGATTACCTTAAAATTGGATTTTGGTAATTTTAAAAAATTATTATTTATATATGGGAATTGCAGTGATGCTTGTCATTTTACTGGCAGTTTAAACTTGGTGGTTGCTATCAAAATAAACAACTGTAACACAGTCTGAGCTTCAAGTAGAAAAAATCCTTGGTTTCAAATGGTGCTTGCAGAGAGGCACTCATGGAAAATATGTCCTTCTGCATGGCACGCACTGCACACGTGATCTCTGAGAGCAGCACATTATCCTCAGCCAGATGTCACAAATGCTGCTGGGAGACAGCTCTGTCCAGAATCTAAAGTAGCAACATTCCAGTATTTACTTTAATGCTAAATAGTAATTATGTTCCCAAGCTTTCAGCCACTATCTGTGAGGTTTGTAATTCTTTTCACACACGTGTTCAAAGAAGCACAATTCTGTATTTTTTAGAAGTAGAAAATATTAGTAAAAAATTGTTTAAATCAGTCATGTCTTTCTAATAGATTTTAGTGTGTGCACTGAAGCTTACTCATCTCAGTAAATGTATGAATTGTTCAAACAGGAAAAAACAACTCCAAAACATTAAATATCAAGTAAACATAATCGTGCTTTTCTTGGAGATGGAGAGCTTTTGAGATGTTGATGACATGAAACATAACTAAGCATTGTTAATCTCAGCTGCCATTAATCCCAAAGAAATGCTTTTTGCAGAAAATACATTATTACTGCCATGAAATGAAAACAGGAAAAAAGAGGAAGCTCTGAGAAACCTTCTGGCATGGAATATTTTTAAAGCATGATTTGGGTTCAGTTGGTTTACACAGCGTGTTCAAGGGCATTAACCTGATGTGTATTAGGCACCTGCATTATTTGTATCACCCCAATGTGTGTTTGCTGTCCAAATTCATTGCAAGATATTTTATTCAGTGACGATTGCTTTTTCAGTCTTTTATTATGGCTAAGTAACAGTCTGGAAGGGAGAGCCTTTCAGCTTTCCCTCTGTGAGGGCTGTTGGTTTAGAGCATCAGGATATGTTCCTTACATCCTGGGATTCCCCACCCTCCACGGGGCTGGTGCCCAGCACCCTTGCCCAGCAGTGGCACCAAACACACAGCCCCAGGAACCCAGTGACCTGGTGCTGCAAATGTTGAGGTGTGTCCTGGGCTGTGGGAACTGTGCATTCCACAGAGGAATGCCACTCCACGTGAGGAGGATGAAGGAGCCACCCGTGCACGTATTTCTCTCGGAAAGGACAAAGGAGTTTTATTCACAGCATGGGATCAGCAGAGCTATAATTGCAGTCGCCTTGTATTCCTGGTACAGAGTCCTGCCTTTATTGCCCCACGAATTCAGATTAGACATTTCCCTTTCACTTTTACCCTGTGATTCCTGGTGAGCAGAGTGCCTTTCTTGGCTTCCAGATGAACTTCTTTCTAAGGGGGGTCTCTGGCTCCTTGTCAGCCTCTGTACTGCCTTTGGGGGATTTCCAAGCATCCACTACCCTTCTGTTCATGGATTTATGAAAAGGAGATGTTTCTTCTTGAAGAACCACCGCTCAGTGCTGACTGACCTTTCTTGCAGCTTCTGCTCCTCAGGGATCATTTCACTGCTGGGGTGAGTGGCAGCAACAGTGACAGCTGCAGAAAGGCCTCTGCTAAATTCTTTTCAAAGGGAGGTATTTGGTATTTGTACAAAAAAAAAAAAAAAAAAAAAAAAAAAAGTTTCACATGCCTTTGGATCTGTTAGGAGAAATTTTAAATCTCTCAGTAGTGTTACAATGAAATGTAGTTATCTAGTAATGGATTAATTTTGTGGAAAACTAAAACTGTGTCTTGCTGTGAGCTGCACAATGGGGAGCAGAGGCAGGGCCAGAGGATGAACACATCAGCTCAGAAGCAGCATGAGCAGCCTTTCAGAGCTGTCCGAGAGACAAGCCTTAATCGTCTTCAAAAAAGCTCTGCCTAATGTTATTTTTCCCAGTGTTGTTGCCATGGATGTAAATAGTCAGGCAGTGTTATAGTGCACCACTAATACAGTTTACAATAGCTTGTAGCACAAGTGAGGGTTTGTAGGATCAACTACTGACTCTGAGGGAAAAAACCAGGTCAGAGCAGTGACAGCAGGGAATTTTCAGTCAGGAATCCTGGCTCTGGTCTAATGGTTTGACTGCAGTCTAAGCCTCTTTAGGCATTGTCTCTGTCAGTGCTGAGATTTTGTATATGTGCTTCATAACTTGCTGTTGTTTGCAGTGTTGCCTGGATTGCATGCTCCAGCCTTGGTAAATCAGTGTAACTCAGCATTCTGAAACCTTGTTATCATGTGGAATTTCCATTTTTGTTCCAACATTGCTCCTCTTATCCAAATCTTCTATCCAGGGTATGGAGAGACTTTGCTGGAGAGCACAGCCTTTCTCTGGCAAGGTTTCTTTTGAGGGCCAACAACACACACTGATCTTTCCTCCCTCTGTAGAGTGCAGCATCTTGTTTTGTGGGAGAGGATGAAGAAGCAGAGCATGTAAATAGATCTGTTTGGCTTTTAGTTCCTCCACAGATCTGCAAGGCAACTGAGAGAAGTTACTCTAATTTTCCTCTCCTATAGTTTATAATCTTTATGCTTCAGTATTCCCATCATTCAAAGAGAAATAATCTGGTTTAGGTTCGTAAAGGGGAGGGGCTCTGAGATAGGTGGATGGAAAGTACCACTTTGTGTCTCCAAACCCTTGAAATCAGTGAAGATTTCCTTTGTCTTAAATAGATTTTGGATTTGTTCTTTGGAGAACAAAAAAGGTTACAAAGATTCATTGTTTTGCCTACTCTGTAGCAACTGAGGCATAAAGCCTTTTCCCAGATGTGTTTGTTTAAAGGCTTTATAAGTTCAGTTTAAAAAATGAATTGAAGTTGTAGTTATTGCTTTTATGCTGATTTTTGTGTATTGGCATTAAAAATGAAATAATCTAGTACAGCGCCACAGAAAATGCAGAAATGTGTATGAGAAAAGATAAATCCACTTTAGGGGGACACAAAACTGGGATGAGTACAGGAGCATGTTAGCTTTTGAAGAGTTCCCTGGCATACTTGAGAAGCCCCATGTAATTCCATGTCATGTGGGAATATTATGATGTTTTATATGTTTAGAGGATCAATTACTGTTCACTGAGAATTCTCACTGTGCACTGAAAGAGAGTAACATGAAAAAGGATTGTGCTGTACATCCTTGAGACTGATCTACCCCAATCTTTTTTACTGAATACTTGGTTTACATTAGGTGTACAGGTAAGCATGGGTGGAGGGAGAGCATGAGAAACATTGAGAATTCACCACGGGAAAGAGGAAGTGGAGGATCCACATGGGTTCACATATTTTTTCATTAGTATCCCCCCAAATCCCATGGTGAGAGGAATAACAGGTATTTTGACCTGTATATGCAGTTTATTATACTATGCTGCATGGCTGTATTTATACTCTGCAGGAAGAAAAATACTCCCTAGTAAGTTCTTCTGGGGTTTTTTTGCCAGTGTAACCCTTTGCTTTTATTCAAGCAAAATGCAAGGCAAATGCTTATTTTTCAGCCTTTTCAGATCTTGGAAATAATGGTGTATTAAATGTGATTAAGTTGGGAATTACCCTTTAAGCAGGGTCATAATTACTGTAGATTTAGATGGCATATTGTACAAATCGCTGTGTGCTCATAATTACAAATTTGGTTTGTTTCACTCTGGGGTTTTATAAACTTTGTTTTAGCCATTAACACATTAAATAGCAGTGATTTATGTAAATTACTGGATAAACCAAAATTTCAGTGTTGCATTTAATCTAAGGTTTAATTATATTTCTGTATTAGAAATAAAATAGGGTTAGCTTCAGCAGGGAGGATTGAATGGTCTGAGGGAGTCATTCACTGCTGAGATATTATAGTTTGAGGGTGCTGTTTGTTGGGCAACTGGCTGGAAACTGCAGTGGTCCCGAGCGAAGGAAGCAGCGGCTGCAGTGAGTGAGTTGCTTGTCACTATAAACTCTTCCTGTGGTCAGCCAGCCCATTTGCTTCACAATAATTTCCTTCAAACTTCTGGGCTGGTCTGGAGAATGTAAAATCATGCTTTAAAATCTTTGTTTACTGTCTCTTCAGAGAGATTTCTCAGTTCCTTCATTTTTGCTTAAGTCAAGTTGATCTAACGGAGCAAAGATCACTTTGTGTTGTGCTGTTAGTTGTGCTCCAAACAAATTGCCAGGAATAAGGATAGTAGGACATGAAAGGTTATTTTTTGACCTCCTTACATTGCACTACATATTTATACCTTAATAATTAATATCTTAGTGGCATCTCTAATGCTGGTTCGGTGTCAAAATAGCAGCAGGAGGACAACAGAGAATACACATCCTACTGGTTCTGCCAAAGCTTCCTGTGCACAGCACAGATCAATAAAGTGCTACAGAAGCCCACATTTGGCTCTGTGTTGGCAGAAGAGCCTCTCCTGCCCCTTTCTTCTGGGGCCTGAAACTTCAGCTCTGCGTGTTCAGCACCTCTGCCATCAGGAGGGCAAAGAAACTTAACTGCGTGCCACCAAAAATTGTCCTAAGCAGTCACAGACTTGGAGATCTCTGCTAAATCACCGCCTGACACAGGGTGGATTGTGCAGTGAGGATTACAGTTGTTGTTAACTGAGGGAAAATTGAATGTACACTATTGATTATGGTTGAATTTAAATGGTTTTGGAATGTTGAAGCATTCACAAAAAAAATCTCTCCAAAAATAACTGCAACAGGCTGCCTCAACGCAGAAACCACAATGTTGTCTACGTACTGCAGCAAGAATTTGTTTTTCTGTATTTAATTCCCCCCGTTGGAATACATGTGAGATCTTAAATGTGTAGATGATTTGGGCATTAAATCTCTACTTTAAATTTCAACTACATATTCAGGCAATAAAATGATCTTACAAAAACTTTGTACCAGAATGGTCCGAACTAAATTGGGAATTCTGGATGCTTGACATTGAGGGGGGAAAGCCATCTGTAACAATTATCCATGCAGTGCTTGGAATGGGATGTGTTTGTATTGCCTCGTTATTTGCTGATCTGGCGTGATTGTATCTGTAGAAGGAAGATTGTGTTTGAAGTGGCTTCAGAAAAGCACATTCTTCAGAAAATTCTGTGACTTCTTTTGAGGTCAGAGCTTTCCAGCCGCCCTTTCCAATATGTCTCCTTCACAGCCCACGCTAAAACTGTCTGCACTTGGTTCCTAAATGGAAACTGGTTTCCGAAGGAGAAGTTGACTTTTGGGATCTGCTTGTCTGCTTTGGTTTTGTCTCTGTTTACAAGTGGAGACGAAGCTTGATGCAGGAGGCATTGAGTCAGGACCAGAAAGCCCGGGGTTGTCGCGGATCCCAGAGGTTCTGCGCGGAAGAGGCTGTCTGGATAACCACTAGATGTTGAAAGCAGGCATGGCAGGGTAAATAGTCTCTGGTTAGAGTCTTGCAGTGACATTCCTATGAAAACAGCCGGTGTAGGTGTGTCCTTCCTTAACGTGTTTTGAGTTTCACTGAAGGCTAGTTAAACCCGGGCTTATTGGAATTTATGCCTAACGCTTCCTTAGGAAACTATGCAAAACGCACACTCCATCCAGATGTTTAAGGGGGGCATAACTAAAGTTGCCTCGATTCTTTTCACCCTCCTGAAAGACGCGATCACCCCTCATGGGCTGTACAAATACAAGCTATGCCATATGCGCAGCTTTGCGCCGTGCTCCTGGCACCCGGCTCGCCTGAGCGACATTCCCAGCTCCTGACTAAAGTTCCCCAAACTACAGAGCTCGGCCAGCGGAGCTTTGCTGTTATTGCAGGGAGTGCCGTGTGCGGAGGGCGCTGCCACTGTCGGGGGGCCGTGAGGNGCCGCCGCTGCCCGGGCTCGCTGCGGGGCGGCGCGGGAGGATGGGATGGGGGCGTCCGGCTGGCACTGGGGGCACCCTTNAGCTCCTGACTAAAGTTCCCCAAACTACAGAGCTCGGCCAGCGGAGCTTTGCTGTTATTGCAGGGAGTGCCGTGTGCGGAGGGCGCTGCCACTGTCGGGGGGCCGTGAGGGGACCCTTGGAGATCCGTGCCCGCTAGAGCAGCCCCGAGGGAGCCCCGGGCACGGTGAGGGGACCCTTGGAGACCCGCGGACACTGGAGCCGCCCCGAGGCGCCCCCGGGCACGGTGAGGGCTGTGAGGGGATNGGGTCACCCCCGCTGTCCCCGGGGTGTCTCCAGGTCGCGGCGATCGGGAGCTCGTTCCCTGTGTCCCGGCTCTCTGTGTGCCCTGCGGGACCGAGGGCTGGACGGTCTCCGTGGTTTCCCCGCGCCGTGCCGGGCGGTGGGCGAGCGGCAGAGCCGGAGTCGGGAGCCGGCTCTGAGCTGGCCTGGCGTGTGCCGCTCCTGACACCGCTGTGTAAACACTGCTTTTCGGGAGAGAGCGAGCAATCACATGATTTGTGTCAAAGCGGGGTGAGTTTTACTGCAGAGCTCTGGTACGGGCTGTTCCCCGTGCCTGGGGCCGGCCAGAGACCTGGCCTTGTCCTGGCTGCATGGGAAGGTGTGTCACACTCAGAGCGGTAAATCAGCGTTTGCCACTCGTGCCCTCGGCCAGAAAATACGATAAAAAAAAAGTTTAGTTCAAAGGCCTTTAAAAATACAGATACTTGAATAACTGACACAGGAGAAAGAGAGAGTGGGATTTGTCACGTTAACACATACAGTCCCCATTGTAATGGTGTTGTTAACTACCAAAATAACGTGTGTCAAAAGTACAGCAACCCAGAGCTCTGTTCGTGAGCTGCCTGAAAACTCCATGCACAAACGACTTTTTCTGGTGTGATGCTGTGTGTGTATTTATGATAAACTAAAAAAGTTATCCTGCCCTTGCAGTGCACTTGCAAAATGAATTTATCTCGGATGCATCGTGGAAGTTTATTCCACCAAGTAATTCAGCCAAATGTTGAGCTGTTCGACTGTTAAAGGAATATTCAACTTAGCTAAAGATAGAAAACATCTTAAATTGGGTGTGGGCATGTGTGGAAAAATATAAAAGGAGGAAGTGACTGGATTCAGTGTAACTATGTATGAATGCAACAGTTGCTTTTCTNTTGGAGATCTGTGCCCGCTGGAGCGCCCCGAGGGACCCCGGGCACGGTGAGGCCGTGAGGGCGGCTGGCGAGGGGCAGCCCCCGCAGCCGCGCTTTTCCCGGGAATCCCGCCCTCCACGNAGCAATCACATGATTTGTGTCAAAGCGGGGTGAGTTTTACTGCAGAGCTCTGGTACGGGCTGTTCCCCGTGCCTGGGGCCGGCCAGAGACCTGGCCTTGTCCTGGCTGCATGGGAAGGTGTGTCACACTCAGAGCGGTAAATCAGCGTTTGCCACTCGTGCCCTCGGCCAGAAAATACGATAAAAAAAAAGTTTAGTTCAAAGGCCTTTAAAAATACAGATACTTGAATAACTGACACAGGAGAAAGAGAGAGTGGGATTTGTCACGTTAACACATACAGTCCCCATTGTAATGGTGTTGTTAACTACCAAAATAACGTGTGTCAAAAGTACAGCAACCCAGAGCTCTGTTCGTGAGCTGCCTGAAAACTCCATGCACAAACGACTTTTTCTGGTGTGATGCTGTGTGTGTATTTATGATAAACTAAAAAAGTTATCCTGCCCTTGCAGTGCACTTGCAAAATGAATTTATCTCGGATGCATCGTGGAAGTTTATTCCACCAAGTAATTCAGCCAAATGTTGAGCTGTTCGACTGTTAAAGGAATATTCAACTTAGCTAAAGATAGAAAACATCTTAAATTGGGTGTGGGCATGTGTGGAAAAATATAAAAGGAGGAAGTGACTGGATTCAGTGTAACTATGTATGAATGCAACAGTTGCTTTTCTAGAAAAGAAAGGCAAAATGTTTTTTGATAAAGAAAAGTGTTTCGTAGTACAGTTTAGTCATACATTTAATGATCCTTCAACCCATTTTTTACCCTTAAGGAAAAGAATAATGTAAGTTTCCTTTGTGGAGTTGGTAATGCTTGCATAAGTGATGTTACCTTTGCTGGCTTGCTAAAAACATAATTCATAACAGTTGCTTTAGTGACAGATTTGCCTATTACACAGTAACATTCTGTTATTCATCATTGTTTCAGACTTTTTTCCTCCATTTGTACATTGCTATGCACTTCCTTTCAGTTAAACTTGATTATTCTGCCTGATGTGCTAAAAGAGGAATTGCTGAGTACTTAGTTTGGATGGTTGTGTTTAACTGTGTCTATTCTTGTGGCAGTTATCCTTGATTTAAACACAGAATTCATTACATCTATCGAGTGCTTTGGGAGAGCTACAGCCATGCTGAATAAAGTGACCCATTTTCCATTTTGCTTCTGCTTTTGTACCAGATTTGGTTTTGCTATTGAGATGTCCTGTTCTAGTTCCTGAAAGGTATTGTGAGTACTGCTACAAAAAGTAGTCAGCTGGGCTTTTTATCTCCAGGTTAAATAGAAGTTCAGTGCTTGGGTTTGCCATGTGAAGTCATCTGTCATCCTTTCTTTTTCCTATTTCTACAAATCTGAAATAATTTGTTATCATCCAAGATACTGTAATCCAAGATCTGGATCAGTGAAAACCATAATACTCTGTGCATCAATAGCATTCAGTTTCTTTGCCCCTTCAGAAGCCCTCTGGGAATCCTGGTGCAGGTAATAAACAACCTGCAGTTCAGTTTCATGGAATAATTTGCAGCTTTCAGGCAAGGAAACTCAAGGATTCAGTTTTTCTCCTGAAAAGTGTACATACCAAGTTGAACAGTAACTCTGATTCGTTGTTGCTGTTGGAGTGGTGTATTGGAAGGTTGCAGGGACTGGATCCAGGGAGTGGCTGCTGGGCAAGGAGACCTTCTCTGCTGGAGAAGGTGCCTTCACCAGTGGTTGCTGGGTTTTCCTCTGGAGAAATGGGAAGTGATTTCTTAGGATTTCATGGCCTTACATGGGTTTTCTCACCCTGTGACCATTTCATGTTTGCAAAATGAAAAATCTTTCAACAGAATCTTTTCATATGGCTGTAGAAGGTGTTTCTCCCAGTACTGTGTCTTCATGAGGAGAATTTTCCATTCTTGGAGGCTGGGGTTGTTTCATGCCTCTGAGGGCCTCAGGAGCAGTGCAAGGACTTTGGGTGCAACAACTCCTTTGAGACAACAGTTTACCTTTATCCTGATGGTGTTTTCCCTGGAGTCTAAAGATGTCAATTCAAGGCTCCAACTCTGTGAAGAGGCAAATCTCAGACTGGTGTAGCTGATCAGCACACTTGGGTGATGGCTCTCACACACCTCAAACTGTGCCTGCCCTGAACACCCCTGAGAAGGAGAGGAGTGATAAAAGCTGCCTAGAGGTACTCACTGCTCTGGTTACCTGCAGGTGTTCCACAGCTGCTCACACACTTCAATTGTGTTCCTTGGTGTTTAACACCACTGATGTTCTAAGTCCAGCAAAACCTTGGGACACAAGTGCTGGAAATGAGGAGTTGCTTTCTGAGTGAGCCATGAGGCTTCCAGCTCTTGCAGGATTCTGAGAGGTGCATAGGAGTTTAAGGTGCTGTATTTTTGAATATTGAATTTTTAAATTTGTGAAGCACCTCAGTCTGAGTCTGGGTTGTTGGACCTTTTCATTGCAAGGGTTTACCATAATTCATAAAGGTCTTTCAGGATGTGATTTTTTTTGCTCCTTCGCATTTACGTGGTTCTTCCTCTGTTAGACCCAATGGTAATTTTATCATTAATTTCAGAGTCAGACATATTTTAATCACAGCAGCTGTCAATCAATTATTTCTTTTTATGTTTATTTAATAACAGAACTGCAGGAGACTTCAGAAGCTGTAATCAAGGTGGAGCCCTGATTGCTCTGTTTGTTACATTAAATTTGTGAGGATGTGCCCCTAAGCCAGACACTGCCTGATCCTCTGAGCAGCTGGAATTGTGAGGAGGTGGCTCATGAGTTAGGGGGGAAAGTGTGTTGGTGCTTTGCTGTTGTGAACCATGCTTTGTTTGGATGTAATTTATATTTAAACAGAGTATGGGCCACAAGCCAAATTCATATTCCTGAGTTTGCTGTTTTATTTCTGTTGCCTCAGAAGGCTGTGTAATTACAAAAGCAGAATCAGCTCTGCGTTTGGGGCTAAAAGTTCACTTTTATTATCTTGTATATTGCCATTTTATGTGTAAAATTATGTAAATGCAGGTTTTGTTTAATTCATGCATCTTTGTTATGCAAAACCAGTTACTGATCATGGACTTTTTAGCAAGACTTATTAATAAAAAAATATTTTGCTTACATATCCCTTCTCGTGTGTTCTGGGAGTCCATTTGAATTTTGTTTAGGTTTCATTTAGGGTACAGGCAGAGATGTCAACTTCACTGCACTGCACTGCTGTGATTTGACTCCAGGTTTCCAGAGAAGAACAGATGCTGCTTTAATCCACTGTAGCACAAAGCCCCAGTATTATGTTAAAGGGGAATGCAAATTTAGCTAAATAAATCCTTTTGCTTCCTTACAATAGACAAAAGACTAGAATCGTTCTCATGAAATTATTGTAGAGATGTCTTTAATAAAAATAAAGTAAAAAAGACAAGCTTTGGTATGATAAAAAAAGAAAACAAACCATTTTGTCCCTGTGAGAGAAGCAGAAAATTAGAATGATGGCTTTGATAGCCTTTACTACAGGAAATTGATGTATTATATCTGTTAATCAGATTCTTTCAGTAGTTCAGTGTCATCCCAGTTAAACTTGTGCTTATAACCAAAGGACACAATTCCCAGTAGCCTTCTGCTGTGCAAGCACAAACAAAATACCTGACTTCCATTCACATCAGCAGCTACATGCAGGGCATGGCCATAGAAAAAGAATCCTAAGCTCGTTTTGAGGCATGCATGCATTATTTAGTCCAAAAAAATCCAGTCGCCCCTAAAACTCACCAGGTTAACAAGGATGGATGTGTCATGAACACAGAAAAAGCAAAGCAGCTTCCTTCTGTTTGTTGATATACCCATGACCTTTCCAGACATCCTCACACAAGGCAAAGGCAGCAAGGATGCAAAGCTGATGGGTTTTCTGTCACAGGAAAGTTTGCAGCCAGCCCTGACTCTGCACTACAGGAGCATTCACAGTTTGTCTTTAATTTAATTTTCACTCCCCATCTTTATGGCAGAATGGACCCAACTCCATCTCAGATCACACAGAGAGTTAGAAATGGCAGTGGCTGGACTCTGAACTGATTTCACTCCAGTGCAGTGATGCTTTTGAGTGGCCTGGAGTAGGAATGGTTGTAGGAGGGATCCTTCAGTTGTCCTGGTCAGGTAGGGACCAGCCATTTCAGTGCCTGCACAGAGTTCCAAGGGTACATCCATGGAAGGGAGTGGATGGTTTAGTTGGAAGCTGTCCTGCCTGTGCCAGAGTCAGGGTTTCCCTCCTTGTTTGGGGGGTGTGCTCAGGAAGTCATCCTTCAAACGAGAGGGACAGTGGTGTCCCTGATCCAGCTGCAGTTCCCAGGGATCTGAGTACAGAGAACAGGCCTGCATAAATCCCTGAACTTCTGGTCGTGTTGCAGCCTAAGAATAGGTTTTCTCTCAATCTGGGCTCACTCCGTGCTCTCAATCAGGAACAAAATTATCTTTATTTATCTTTCTGTGTGGTTCTTCATTATCATAATGTGCTGTGAATTGGCTGTTGAATTTCCATTCTAGAGGTGTCTGGGGTGATTCTCATGCTTCAAAGTTACCTTTTTGCAATGTGTTATATGTTAGATAACCTCTGCCGTTCTTGGATTCATGAAAATAAGTTCATTATTTTTGTTTTTATTTTCTTTTCTTGTATTTTACTCTGTGATTATTGTTTAGAAGATATCAGTGATGTCAGGCATTAGTAGAAACTGCTTTCAAGAAGGAGATGATTTTAATACTCCTAGATTTGAGAAAATGGGACTTTACATCTGATGGTTTCCTGTTAATACTAGTTATTAATGCCTTAACAGAGGATTACCTGGACTTAATGTAACTTGTCCCAAATGATGACAATGTGATGCAAACTTGGATTATTTTTTTGTTATTAAAAAGTCATTAAGATGTTTTTGATTAGGTTAGCCTAGAAGAAAAATATTCCAGGTTTTCCTACCACAGCACAGCATGTTACACAGACCATTTCTCACTGTCTTTGGTTGAGATTTTCAAAATCTGTCTCTGCACGATATCACACTTTCATTTCACAAAATGGTGACCCTTGTTTTCAGGAATTGGGCTTCTACCCCAGTCCTAAAAGACACTTTTCCATTGTGGAAAGATCTGTGAGCTTTGCCGTGATGCAGAGCCTATAGATGACCAAGAGTTCCCCAAGTTGTGTGTTTTAGACTCACGTTCTGGCATGGCTGAGCAGCCCACGTGCTGCCCCAGCTAAGCTAAGCTGCATCCCCACCACAGACACTGTCACAGAATATTCTGAGCTGGGGGGCCCCACAGGGACCCTCAAATCCAACTCTAAGCAAAAGGCAGTGCAGAGTGTGGGTTGTTCTGTGAGCCAGCAGTGCTGGGCAGCTGTGCTGCACCCAAAGGAGGCTGCAACATGCCCTGCACAGCCCAGAAACTCCTCCTCTTCTCTGTGTGTGCAGTAAAAGATTTCCAAGGCAGGAATTGCTACCTGTGTTACTCTTTTATTGTCATCAGTGAGGTGAGTCAGAAGTTCTATTGAAAGCCTACACTTAATTCCTCTCTGACAGAGAAAGGGCCATAAAATGTATAGACTCAGCAAAATGGGGAGGAAATGTAAAAGGAAGGAAGTTTGTGAATGAGAAAAAACATCTGTCAGCTCTTTAGCTGATTTAGAGGTTATGAGCAATCTTTGAGGTCTCGTTTCTACAAGAGTAAAGATTCATGTGTGGTATCTTTGAGCATGTCTGCAGGTACCTTCTGTGTTTGAACACACTGCCTTGAATCTAGGCATCATCTACAACACTGTCTTTTCCACCAAGCCCCATATTTCCAACAAAAAATCTCCTGTTATTTGGTTTCCTTAAACACTATGTCCTGTACACTCTGATATAAACCGTGGGTGTGCAGCAGAGGATAAAATCTCCCTTTTATGAGGATGCCTGTGATTACAGAGAGGTGAGCAGTGCTCCCGTTCCAGAGAGTTACAACACCTCTGCTGGTGTGTGCAGAGTGCTCGAGGCTGCTTCCTGCTCTCACTGGCTGGGTAACAACACCCCGAGCTTCACTGGGAGCAGGAACAAGTGCTGTGTTCTCATCCTTTTCTTTCCTACCTGCTGAGAGTTTCCCATGCCCATTTGCACTTCAGCATTTCGAAATTACATTGTTTTCCTGTAGAGAAACCATTTAGGGAGGGTTTCATTCTCTTTTTGCATTGGTTTTTTTAGACTTGGCACAGCAAAGTTGGCAGTCAAAGTGGAGGGTTTGTGCAGTGATTAAAATTGAATGGCACTTTTATATTATATATACTTCCAGATTCAGTTAGATCAGTGAGAGGTTTCTCTGATCAGACTTGTAACAGCCCATCCTCCTTTTGCATTGGCTTTTTAAAGTATGTTACTCTGTAATTTTGTGAGTTTTACCTGTAACTACAGAGGGAAGTCAACCAACCACTAGAAGCTGAAGAGTTCTAATTTTAAAAGAACATAATTTTGGCCAACTATTTCTTAAATCCTAGAGAGACAGCAAAGTATCTCATGTTTATCAGTGACATTGTTTGAAAGCACATCTCATTAGATAATAACAATATATTATAAGTAGTTGAAATGAAATCCTTTGGTTGTTCTAAATAGGTCCTTTTGTACAACATTCATTTACTACAGAAGTTACAATATGGTCTGAATGAACACACAGTTGTTAGTGCTTTGAGACTTTACTCAATGCAGTGTCCAGTAGAGAAAGATGGTTTTGTTGTCATTTCTGCTGCATGCACCCTCTGCATGTTCTTTGTTTATGACTATTCTTAATTTCCCTCACAGACATACTGGGAAAGACTGGTTTGCTCAAAAATTGTTCCTAGCTCTCTGTACTGTGTCATACTTGTCAGCATTTCAGATAGTGCAGAGGCAAAAACCTTAAAATGAGTCAAGTGATGGGCTTTATCAGGTATATTTGATCTAAGATGAGTTAGTTTTGTTCTAGGTATCGAAATTTCAGGGCCTGAAACATTGACTCATTAAACAGAATTTTGTTAAGCTTCTTCACAGTAGTTCATGTTTCTATCATATATGGAATAGAAGAGGGGAAAGAAGAGATTTGTCCACTGAGACCTGACTGGGAAGAGGAAATCAGTGCTTGTCTCTGACAGAACCTGATTGCCAGCAAGCTGATTTCTCAGCAGCAGTGCCATTCTCTCACCCTTCCAGGGACAGCCTTGACACAACAGCTGAAGGGGTGAAAGAGGAGGATGGCTGGCACAGGACACCAAGGATTCCTGCATTGTATCAAATGCTGCTTCAGCTGTGCTTGCAAATCAGGGTTTTTCAGCTGCAGACACTGAACCTTCCTTTTTAAACTTAGCAGTGTCTGAAGGGCGAGTCATATAGACAGCAGAATGTGTGCTATCTTGCTATCTTCAGTACATGTCATATATAGTGTGGGTTTGCTAAATTAAGAGGATTTCTGCTGCTGAATGGTGTATCTAAATGAATTGTAAATAGCTGAGGTCAAATTCTACTACAGTTGCATTGAGAAACTCCACAAATTTTTCAAGGTAATCGTGTTGTGTAAAAGTTTACATAGCAGGGACAGGACAAAGTCTGCAGTGGGAATTAGACCTTCACAGATTTTGTGAAGTGATTCATCCCACAGACACCACAGTTACATTAAAATTGTTAGCTTTAGTCCATGTCAGAAACAATGCATCCTTTTGAAGCACACAGGACATTTTCTGATGTTAATGTGTTTTATGCTAACACATCAAAAAGAAAACTGGCCATAAAAAAACTTCAAAAATTCGAAAACTTGGGCTGGTTTGAGCCACAGGCCTCAAATTATCACCCCATAGTCATCTTTTAATAGTGTCCATTTCTAAAAGAGTTGTTGCTGAATAAACATATGCTGGGTGATGATTAACAGAGATCAGCAGCGAGCAATGCTGGCTGACTTTACCTGAGATAGAAGTGAACATCTGTAAGCTGTACCCAGATTCTGTTGGTGCTGCCAGTCCCCTTGTTACTTTTGCTGAATAATGACCATAAAATACAGCTTTGCCTTTAGCAGGGGTTCATGAGGCATTGAATGGTACTGGGGAGGGTTGGTTGGATCCTTCTGAATGTTCTTGTTCTTTCATATTGGCTGTTGTCTGATGGCCAGTATGCTGCCACTGTTTGACAAAGGTGATCTGAGAGCTGGTTGACCTTCCTTGTGCTCCTTGGAAGCTGAAGATAGTCTCAAGTAAGCTCTTTATTCATAATTCTTAGCCCTGTTGTGTTATTGCCTAAAACAGGTGGGTTGTTGTTTCACTCTATTTCCATCTCTCTGCTGTGCACCTCCATGTCAGAAGAGACAGTGCATTCATTCCTGCATTCTGCTTTGGTGGGGGAGAAAATAACCTCTCATCTTTGACTCCCTGCTCTCTGCTGCTGCTGCTGGCATCTAAGAGTGTGGGTCAAGATGGCCTTTTTCAAAAAGTGTTTTGTTAGTGCCTTTTATGGGGTTCCTGAGTGAGAACTGCAGCTTGGTGCTGTCCAGGGAGTGGGCACTGTGTGGGTTGTGTGATTTTGGGACCAGGGCTTGGAGCAGGGAGCAGCTGCAGGTTTGCAGGGCACTCAGGGGTACCTGCCTGTGGAGCTCTGCCTTCCCTCAGTGGCTCTCAGACTGTTTGACTCAGGCTGCTATTACTGGTACTCTCACCACAGAATATTACAGAATAAGTGACTGCTTTGTTAGGGTTTGCTTCTGAGACACATGCAAATGGTGTCTGGATTTTTCTTGCAATGATATTTAACTTCAGTCAGATGAATTACCTGGGACATTACTTTGATGTGCATTCAAAGGTTTCTTTTTTTTTGAACAGAAACAGCTGAATTGAGAGTGCATTGGAAGTAAAACACGTTGGTCAATATTTCTTTTCTGGATCAAAGCTTTTGTCACTGCTTGTGAATGCTGGTGTCCATCATAATGGCTTTGAACTCTTGGCAGGGTATATTTGAAGGTAGATTGGTTTGTTAATGTTATTGTGCTTATTGAATTTGGGGATTTGTGTAAGTTCTTAATATAATTGACTTCTGTTTACTAGACAGCACAAACCAGACATGGCAATAAAGACTATGTTCTAGTTCAAACTGTACTAATAATAAACTTCTGCTCAAATGTTCTCACTCCAGTGGGGAATATTATATTGGGGCGTGGAGAAAAATGCTAACCCATGGCTTGTGTGAAGTACATATGGCCAGTTCTGCATTTTGAGAAGTTAATGGAGAACATTTTGTGGGGTGATTTGAGATAATACAATGCACACATCAGAGCTTTAATTAAATGCACCTCCTCATTTATGGCAGAGAGCACCACAGGTACTGAAGCACAAGGCAGCTTTGAAGCAGTGGGGTGTACCCTGTGCCAAAGGAGTGCTCGTGTGAGATGGAGCTGTGTGGGGAGGCTCAGCTCTGGAGAGCAGAGTTCTGTTTGCAATTGTCACTTAAAATTATGCATTCACGTCAGGGCTTCATTGCACTTGTAAAGACAAAGTTACGTGCAAGAAATTAACTTTTGGAGAGGTCTGTTCCTATGTGGAATGCCCACATTTGGCCTAAACATTTTTGCTATTTGAGTGGTTTGTTTCAGTCACGGTGCTGGAAGGGTCTGGCCCTACCAGCTGCTGCAGCAGCTGCCATCCTGCTTCTCTGATACCCACTTAGTTCCACAGGAGACTTCTGGTCTGCATTCTCTGGGCTAGGTAGAGAATTTGGATCTATTTCAAGTGGAAATCTATAATTAGGAGCTAAGATCACAGTTTGAGTGGTTTTAACCTCCACATTTTAAAAGGAGATGGTTGGTGTAAAACAGATGCATAGCAATTCCTCCTCCCTGGGCATTTGGACCTGTTTATACAGAATATTTATTTTTGAGTGAGGCAGAAGTTTTACTGGAAATGATGTTTATTAAATGAGATTTTAATGCAAAAAGCTTCACTCGGTGGTTTGCATTTAAATCCATCTCATAAATCATAAGGCAGAGTCCCAAGAAGGTATCTGGATACTTCAGCTGTGGGTATGTTGATGTTTATGGACAGAAAAGTTTCTGGGACCAAGGAGGAAGATAAGTTTGCAGAATTGTTCTGTGAGTAGATGTGACTTAAAGAGAACCAGCTTTACATGCATTTTTCCTGAAGAGGGAAATAAATTATATGGATCCAGGGAAAAGAAGGAGAGGGAGAGAAGGAGGGATTTGGCTGACGAATTTTATGAAGAACCACTCATGCAAATGCTTCACTGAGGCAATAAATAAAATAAAGTATCAGTTCTACATTAAGCCCAATTTGAGTTCAGGCTGTGCTGACTACCTGGAGTTTAACTGCTGCTCTAGCACAGCCCTGATTTCAAAGCTCCCTGCTTTGCAAAGAACAGAGCCCTTGGATTGTGGTGGCCAAGCTGAGTGGCTTGATCACCTTGTGCTGACTAGAATTTTAAGCTGGGCATGTTTTTGTTGCTGTATTTGTAAGATTTGTGCTGCCTTTCCACAATATGTAGAAGAACAGAAATTTATACTGTGTACCCTTGAATTTGTGTTCATGCTTCTAAGGATCTGAAATGCTATGGAAAAATCTTTAAAGATGTAACAGCACAAACTTATTATATTGTCATACTTCTCTTTGTGTCCCAAACAATTTTTTAACAGGCTTAATATAATGTTGATTGGTTCTCAGGCGTGTGCTATCCAGTTGTTAGGGCCTGTTTTCAATTTCATGTCTTTATATTACACTGTTGAAAGTCCATTCTAAAAGAGTGATGAAAATAATACTGATTTCAGAGAATGCTCATTGCTAAAACAGCTTCTCAAGCATTTGCTCTGTTCTTCTGGGAGTGTCTTCTTAGTTCTATTTCAGAATGTTGCATGCAGTTTGGGTTTGGCATTAGCATTATTTAGAAACATGTTTAATTTCTTTGTTCCAAACTAAATCTGCAGCAAACTGGTTTGAGCATTTGGGTGATTTCTGTGAGCATATGTTCCCATTATCTTCATATTTTAGTTCCAAAAATGCACAGGGACACTTGACTGCTCATGAACTGGAGGATTTCTGGGGTGAGAGGCAGCACTGAATCACTCCTTGCATGTGATGTTACTGTTCTATACTTCCCTTTTATATGCATGTAGTTCTCAACATAAGGTTCTCAGGAGGAAAGGGGCTTTCTGCCTTTCTGCTCATCAAATGTCTGTCTTTCAGAGTATAAATTCTCTGACAGATAAATTCTTGTGCCTCTGCATCCAAATCCTTTGGTCATTTTGCCATTAGTCAGTGGAACAGATAAGTCTATACTCATGGAAAAGCTTTGGATTTGCTTCTTACTGGAATTCAGGTCTTTATCAAGATTTCCATTTTAAGCTCAAATGTTGAAGTTCTCTTATTTTCAAAATTTTGTCTTTATTGTGGGGTTTTTTTTGTTATTTTTTTTTCTTTGCTAATAGTTTGGCAAGATTTGAAGGATAAGGAAGGTGTGAATATAAAAAAGGAAAATAAAGAAAAACAGTAGATAGTCAAACATCCTGAATACTATGTTATTGTTTTAATATATGGTAGTGGTTTTAGTGTACTGGTGCTAATTACAGCCTCTTGTGATTAGAAGTAATAATTGAAAGTGTAAAATGAGAGCCAGGGAAGAAAAGACCTGCCAGGTTTGTGCTGCTAAAATGCCTTGAGAGGAAATGTTTTGCTCTGGTCATGGCTAATCACACAACTGGAGAGGGAGAGAGGAGACAGAGCTTCTTATTAGGCAGTTTGAAATGAGCTCATCCCCTGAACTGTGGGAAACGACTGTAAAATCAGGACCTTTTCCTAGCAACAGCAGCTCCTCCCCTTTTTGTCAGCCTGGATTTTTTTAAACAGTATTACAAGCTGAGATTTATGCGAGAAGAAATTTTCAGTTTCTGATAAAATGCTGATGCAGTCAGTGCTGGTCACTGTTTCAAAGAGTAATTTAGTTGTATTAAATTTTTCAATGGCTCTGTTTTAAATTTTTGTTCATGCAAAGCCATATTAGTAATACTAATTATTTCAAAATATTTCAGTTTCATTCTTTAGCTGTTCCATTCTCTGCTTCTTTGTAAAATACTTGCAAGCAACCTTTCACTTTTTCTGGCTTGGCAGATAATGAATGTGTATTTTCTGCTGAAACAGGAGTGTAATGAAACAGTTGGACTTCTAGGTTAATTTCAACTGTTTTGCATTCTCCTAATATTACACAGTTACAATATTCAACCGATTGCTGGGCTCACTAGTAATATGCAGTTGCACATTGCAAAGAGATGAACCAAATTAATCCACTAGAATTTATTTTTTTTTACACAATGAAATTGTCAGTAATTGTACTGGACATGTCTGGTAGGTAGCAGATGCCTCAAATTGCAGGCCTATATTAAGAAGCTGATTCTAATTCCAGCTGGGACTTTTAATTAACATTTATTTAATAATAAATATATGTGACTGTAATAAAAGCATAAGTAATAATAATTAACAGTATTACATTGTCTATTTTTGTAGTGTACTTAATATACTTAATTTCTCATCCATCAGAGAGAGTCAGGGTGTGCAGGGTGTGGAAGTGAAGTCGTGCTGGAGAGGTGTCTCAGCCCCAGGGAGACTTCTCCTGGTTCCTGCTGCAAGGCTGCAGCAGGATCCGTGGCATTTCCGAGTGTTGGCAGTTCTAACAGGGTAACCCTCGTAACCCCGCAGTGACTGGCTCGTGTTCCCAGGCCGTGTAGGAGTTTCCGAACTGCTGGGCTGGAGCAGCCCCCTCCCATTCCCCAGCACTGCCGAAGCCGCCCCTGCTGCCCGTGCCAGGTGCCCCAGGCAGAGGGGTTCGAGCCCTCCGTGCCGGGAGCAGGGCACTGCCCAGGGCAGCGGGGCCTGAGGCTGAGAGCAGCCCCGCGGCTGTGCCGCGGTCCCGCGGTGACAGCCACAGCCTGTGCCCCGCCCGCTGGGCGGCTCACCTTGTTCGGCGGGTGCCGGGGCAGCACCTGCCCTCCCGAGCCCAGGCTGGCCAGGGCTGCTCTCCAGGCTGTCCTGCCCTGGCACTCAGGGTGACCCGCTCCCTGACCTGCCCAGCACTGAGGTCAGGCTGGCACATCTGGAGTTCCCCAAACTCCCCTTCCCACCCTTCTTACAGACGAGTGGTTTATATTTGATAACCTCCAGTTACCCAGGCCTGCTGGGAAATGACTGGAAGTTCTGCCAGCTCTGTGCTGCTCCCTTCAGTGGAGCTATCCAACTTGTCATCCTTACAGCTTCACACAAGTCATATTTGTTGACATACTTTTCTTTTCCAAACATATGTAAAGTAGAAGAAGTAGAAAGCAAGCTGCTTTTCTTTGCCAGTGAAGTTTCACTTTAGTGAAATAATTCATATGGAGCTTCAGCTGCTCCTGGGAGGCCGGGAAGAGCTGAGTGGGGAAAGCCTTAAAGCCTGTGCACGTGTGTTTGCTTGGAAGGGCTGTTGTTGTGCCTGTTGTAAAAGGTAATTACTTCCATGCTGCAAAGGTCAGGTGGCAGGGAATAGGCCCATAAGCAAAATGAAATCAAGCATTTTGATATAAATGTTAGTCAAGCATCACATTTATATCTGGAAAAAGTACAAAAGGCAAACTAAAAATTAAGAAGAAACCCTTAACTTTAGTCAGAACTCTGGGCAGACGTCCTTCCAGCTTCTGACCAGGGCAGTACCCTTTTTGTTGAGGAAAAGGTTAAGGGACCCATCGAAGGTAGCGTTATGAAAATGTCAACAGGAGGTTATAATCAGCCTGGAAGGGTTATTAAATAGTTCACAATGCAAGGCTGAGGAAGGCAGAAAACGTCAACAGAACCTAAGGAGATAATTCCAGCCTTCCTGTTAAAAACAAATTTGCCATGCTTGCATGGAAAGCACTTACAAATAAACTTGCAGCTAGGATGTGATGTCCAAAATAGCACAGCCTCACAGCTGGCAGAACAGAGGAAGGAATTTCAGTGTTTAGAGAGAGAACGTGAAGCAGCTCTGTATCATGTCTTTAATGGATGCTTCAGGGAGAGTGATCTGTTTGTTTTTAGCGGGTGGCTACACAGTTTCAATGTCACCGGCAGAACTCTGCATAGTTTATCATTTTTAAGTTGAAAGCCAGCTGTATCACGGAGGGAAAGGGATTAGTTTCCTGTCAGCTTCCTTTTTGGAAAAAGCAATGTGTGCACACTGCAAATATTTCCAGCTTGGGTTAAGTATGTTTGAAAATACCTTTCGGTTGGAGTCATATTTTGATGGGCAAGGAGAGAGGACTTGCTTTCAGTTTTAGATGTTTATATAGAAGTATTTTGAGAAATCTAAGGGGGCTTTTTTTTTTTTTTTCCTCTTTCCCTTTAAAAAGTACAAACTGTTCAAACTGTGAGAGTTTGGCCGGGGTTAGCCCTCAGCTCTTCAGTCGGTATTTTTTCAGAAATTGCTCTGCACTTTTTGAAGGGACAGCTGAGAGACAACAGGAGGGCTTTAGTTTTTAAATACATATGAATGAAGGAAAAGAATACAGGGTGTGGTAGGAATGTGGAATTTTACTTCTTTGGAGTTTGGATGTACCTTTCCTAAAGCAAAAGGTAGGGGAAGTGCTGCAAACGCTTCTATTCATGCGTGTGTGTTTACTGAGTCTTTTGAGGGATTAAAAAAAAAAAGTAAAATTTCATTTTTCTGTCAATCCTCTGGTACACAGGATGAGACAGACAGTAAATAGTGCTGTGAAACATAAAAAGATGGAAGAGTGAAAGTGCTTATATTGCAGTGTGAGAGTGCCCTCCTGCAAATACAACCCAAATACAAATTGTTACTAGTCATCAGTACTTCAGAATGCACCAAGGGCTCAGTTTTAAAATGTTTCCTATTGTGTGCAACCCTTTTAATACAAAAAGTCCTTTTCCTTTCCCTTATTCCTTAGCAATAGCAACATTTGTGTGAAAACAAAGTAGTTTCTTTGCCAGATAGGTGCCATTGAACTTTCTTCACCTGAAACCATGTTGCTTTCATTAGCTAGAAACACCATCCCTTGGGATGCTTTACTCCAAAACCTGCCAAAATTATCCCATGGGAGCAGTGTTTCACTAGCATAAAAAAGAAGAGAGAGATTTCTCCTGCAAGTACTTTTTCCCCAGCTTTAGTTTCTAGAAACATCATAGCTCTGAAGATCCATTAAATCCAAATCTCCATGAAAGTAATCCTTTTATGTCAAATTGTAATATGAGGGTAAGAAAACATTGCTTTAATTTGTCAAACCAAAGAAAGACATAAATAAGTCTCTGTCATTTTGAATGGAAAACCTTGGAAATGAGCAGTCTTATAAGAAATTAGAAGTTTTCATTCATTTTGCAGAGTAGTCGCCGAGTGACTTGCTCAGGATGTTATTAGTAATTAGTGTATAAAGTTAAAAAATGCTTGAAACCCCCATTCTCCTGTTTGACTCATGCTCTAAAGATGTCACGGGCATGACAGATCGGGACTTGCAAAAACTGCAGCAAAAACTGCAGCTCAAACCGTGGTGTTTGACATGAAAGCCACATTACCTGTAACCCCTGCATGTGAACAACAAGACCCGCCTACCCAAGGCGAAACTAGAGCAGAACCGTGCTGTTTGCTGTCGAGAATCTCGGCATGCCAGACTCACCCAGGCTTTTGCTGTCAATCTCTCTCTCTCTGTCTCTCGTGCAGCGTTGAGGGGGAGGCTCCCAGCAGCGAGGCCGGCACGTCCCTGGACAGTCCCTCGGGGTACCCGCCGGGCCCGATCACGCACAGCGCGGCGCTGAGCCCCGAGCACTACGAGCACCCCTACGGGCTGTACCCCATCGCGCCCGGCCAGCAGCGAGCGCGCCGGCCCAAGCTCCAGCACTCCGCGTCCATCCTGCGCAAGCAGGCCGAGGAGGAGGCCATCAAACGGTCCAGATCGCTTTCCGAGAGCTATGAACTCTCTTCAGACCTACAGGATAAGCAGGTATTTGAGCTCTGGTACCTCGTTTGTGTCTGTGAATTGGGAGAAGTCATCACTGCAGTTGGGACTTTTAATTCTGTTATTCTTTGTCCCGTATGTCTTCCTCACCTCCTGGAGAGAAGTGTAAAAGATAAGTTAATACTGTTAAAAGTAAAGACAGTTCTTGGAACTGACATGTTATGCTCCAGGAGCGTACCAGAATGTAATCATGCAAAATATTTTTCTAAGAAAAGGAGTCATTTTGAAACCTGAGTGGTTTTGTTGTCACAGAAAGGAAGGAAGAACTTACTGCAGCTGATATTCTCTTATATCTGTGAGGTGAATGAATATATTTTTGTATTTTATGGTGGAATTTGCAGATGACTTTTCCATTCGTTATTGGAGTTTTGAATTTTTACTTCCAAAACCAATACGTGTGAAGTACAGTAAGGCTGTTAGGAGAGTGAAATGCTTTTGTGAGGCTTTCCCCTTGTCCCAAGCTGCCTGAAGTGACGAGGGTGCGTGTGTTCCGTGGCAGGTGGAGATGCTAGAACGGAAGTATGGGGGCCGGCTGATCACCAGACATGCTGCGCGCACCATCCAGACCGCCTTCCGCCAGTATCAGATGAACAAGAACTTCGAGCGCCTGCGCAGTTCTATGTCTGAGAATCGCATGTCAAGGCGCATCGTCCTGTCCAATATGAGAATGCAGTTTTCCTTTGAAGGACCTGAGAAAGTCCACAGCTCCTACTTCGAAGGGAAGCAAGTTTCTGTTACAAATGATGGGTCAAAGCTGGGCTCCCTGGTACCGTCGGAGTGCGATGAGCTCGGGGAGACGGCTACCATGAAGTCCCCGGCAGCATCCACTGATTTCACTGATGCTATAACAGAACTGGAGGATGCTTTTTCCAGGCAGGTGAAATCCCTGGCGGAATCCATCGACGACGCGCTGAACTGCCGCAGTCTGCATTCGGATGAGATCCAGAGTGCAGAGCAGGTCAGGAGCCGGGAAATGGAGAGGGAGAGCTGTGCCCCGAGCAAACCAGCAATGCACAACGTGGATCCCAGGAAGCTGGACGAGATGACGGCGTCCTACAGCGATGTCACGTTGTACATCGACGAGGAGGAGCTGTCCCCACCCCTGCCGCTCTCCCAGTCCGTGGACAGACCGTCCAGCACGGAGTCGGACTTGAGGCTCCGCTCCGTGAACTCTTCCCAAGAGTACTGGTCCATGACCCACAAAGATGATAAGATAGACACTGATACGAGCTGCAGGAGTACGCCATCACTGGAATGTCAGGAGCAGAGGATGAGGATGGATCACCTCCCTCTGCTCACTATCGAGCCGCCCAGTGACAGTTCCGTGGACTTGAGCGACCGCTCGGAGAGGGGCTCGCTAAAGAGACAGAACGCGTACGACCGAGGCGTCACCAGCCAGCAGGGCAGCCCTAAACATATCCCTCACAGCATCCCTGCCAAGATCATCACCCGGGAGGAGCAGGAGGCCAGGCACAGGGCCAGGCCCATGGACAGTCACTTGGCCATCAATGGCACAGCAAACAGGCAAAGCAAGTCAGAGTCTGATTACTCTGATGGAGACAACGACAGCATCAACAGCACTTCCAACTCCAATGACACAATAAATTGCAGCTCAGAATCCTCTTCTAGGGACAGCCTAAGGGAGCAAACCTTGAGCAAGCAAACCTACCACAAAGAGACTCGCAACAGCTGGGATTCCCCTGCCTTCAGTAACGATGTTATCAGGAAACGCCATTATAGGATTGGGCTGAATCTCTTTAACAAGTAAGTACAGCAGTTCCTGCCTTCCTCTGTGTCACTGAGAATGAACCAGAATATTTTTCTTGTATCAGGTAAGGCAAGGTTGGTGTCTGGTACCGACCTTTCAGTGAACAAACAAGGTGCTTGTGGTGACTGTTCACGTTCAAGTTTAAACTGATGTCTTCACAGTTTAACAGCTTCAGGAAAAAAGAAAAAATATAATTAAGTGTATAGGAATGGTAGTAAATTATTGAAGATTAATCCAACTCCTTTCTTAGGGAAAAATACGGTGGCTTGATCATGATCCATTTTTTGGTGTTATGTCATAAAAAATTCCAATTTCTTCCTGCCCTAATCATGTAGGTGGTGTAAAACTCATCAGATGGGAATTAAAAACAGCATGCAGCATATGATGAGTTTCCTGTTTAACAGTGGCAGGGCCTGGAATTTGTTCAGTAGATTTCATTAAAACTGTGGTGCTAAGAGCCAATGCACTGAATATTTTTTATATCTAATGAATGTTTATTATTTATCATAAAACTTTCTCAAAATTTGTACTTCTGCCTGTGACTGGTAGTTTTCCTGTATTTTCCCTGTGGTTTCAGTGATTTCAGGCTCCTTTTCAGGTAGCAGTGCTTTGATGTGTTTGGATTGATAGGTTGCTGGTCCCTCGTGTATTTGTTGTAACATTGAGGCAATTAAAGCTTTTTGGTGCCATCGCATGAGCTGTGCATTACAGCCCCAAGCTTGGCTGTAAACACTTTCAGGTTTAGCTTTTAATCTTTGTGAAAATGCCTTTCTGGGAGCTTCCAACCAGTTGGAATTATACATGTTGTAGGATCGCTGCTTGTGAAGTTGAATGGGTAGGAAAATACATCAATTAGTTCTCTCTTGGAAGATTTAAAAATAACATCCTTGGCAGGGTGGGTGGGGAGGAAGGTGGTGTTGTTGGCTGACATTTAACACTTGGTGTTTGCCTGGGTTTTACACGGCAATTAAGCTTCAAGCAGTCAATGCTCAGTGAGCCTCAGGCTTGGTAAGAGCCTTCTGAGTCAGCTGCAGAAGGGTGCAGGGAAAAAGTGAATTGAAAAGTGCTCAGGCAGCCGTCAGGGGTGAATGAGAGCATTGGAAGCTGTCAGGTGCTGCTGGTGACACATCAGTAGGAGGCTGAAAGTGAAAAATAAACGTCAGGAACAGACAAGAATAGAGACAGTTTTTTGAAACAGATCGAAGTGACCTTGCTGTGTGGACTTGCACAGAGATAAACCTGGTTTTTGTATTGTTGTGAGGTGATGTGCAGCTCCTCAGCAGTGAGTGCTGCAGAACAGGACTGTGCAGAACTCCAGGCAGCACCTCTGAGTGGCATCTTTTGCTCTGTGTGATTTCCTCACTCATTTTACCTCCAGCATTGAAAGTGAACTGAAGATAGTCATTACTATCTGCTGAGTCAATGTGATTCTATTGATTCATCAGACAGTCCCCAAATATCCCACGTCTTGGGTTTTGATTGTGGCCCTTTAAGTCTGAGGACTGTGACATTTTCGTTGATGTGCAGTGTCGGGTATTGGACTGTCATAGAGTGTGATGGTGTCTAAGTCTGTAAATTCTTTTGAAAAGGGAGCTGGAAAGCCTTCAAAGCTTTATTCTTATGAAAGCCCAGGAGTCTCTAGAGAGTGCATCAGGTGGGATTGCAAATTGCATCTTGAGGTGAGTGGTCAGGTCAATGCAGCAGTCACTTCACTGTCTTTTCACCACATTATCTTCACAACACATTTATGATCATAAAACAAGGGAGCAGTGGGAGTGTTGGCAGCAGCCCCTGGGAGGATGTGTGCTCCACCCAGGCGGAAGCACTGAAAGAAGGGGCTTTGAACTTACCTAGCACAAGAAGGCAAGTTTTTTTCCAAATGTCTGCATCTAGCAGAGGAGATTTTAGGGATGTCTTTTACAAGGAGCTCAGGTAAATTTCACCGTGTCTTTGAAATCTTCCTTGCAAATTAAGATCCTTAATTAACAAATGTCCTTTCTTTGTGGTACATGAAGCTTGGCTGAGATGCAAGGAATTAAGAACCTTAAAGAAGTGCATGAATTGTAGCAAATACTTCTGCTTTGTTCAGTAGAAGTGCTACAGGGATGAAGATTTAAAAAGCATGGAAAGTCACTATCATTGCAATTGAAATTTCAATTTTTAGCTTTTCTGACTTTCCTATTTTAATAACGATTTTCAGAAGCCAAAGTGCAGTTTTGTTATCAGAGACTCTTTGTTAGGATGGGCAGTTATGGGTGGGGTAAAGGTTGAACACAGCTGGCGGTCCAGTTCACTTAATCACTGATAGATGCAAAACTGATAGATGAAAAACTGATAGATGCAAAACATCAGTAGCACAAAGCTCCCTGGAGAATGGAGAATATAGGACATTGGGGGGAAAAAATTATGTATAATCAAAAATCACTTTTCTGGGAGTTCTATTAGAAGGTGTCCTGCCTGTGGCAGAGGGTTTGGAGTAAATCATCTTTAGGATCCTTCCCAGCCCAAACCATTCTGTGACTCCATGATTATCACGGAATTTTTTTCAAACTGTAACCTGGCCTTCACTTTGGAACCTTAGTGTTGATTAAAACAGTGCACTTTTAGAAAATTCTTTGTAGCAGCCAGTAAGCTAGAAGGTAAAGTATCCCCCAAAATGGAATGATTTCTGCCAAAGAAATTGCAGCTGAGTAACAGCTTCTGTGCCGTGCCGTGGCCCTGAATGGCAGCAGTGATTCCCGCGGCAGTGGGCTGGCAGTGTGTGTCCCCATTCATTCCTCCCCAAAGGAAGGGCTGCAGGTGCATGCCCCGAGGGCAGCAGCTCCCTGGGAGCCCTGGGCAGGCCAGCTGTGTTGAATTAGGCATTTTCTTCAGTGGAGCTGGAAAGGGATGTGGACTGGGAGAATCGCACTGGAAACCATTCCTCCCTCACAGGCAGAAGGAAAACACTACCTAGAAAGGTTTATTTTGCAGGCTGCAAATCCTGCCAATGCAAATCCAGCCCTCGAGACTGGTTTGCTTATAAACAAGGCTTCAAGAGGCCTTTTGACTGATGCTTTAAAAAAGAAAACAAGGAGAAAAATAAAATGAAAAAAGAGCTGTGATTTCATTCTCCTGTTTGTTTTGACTGCAGGCTGGAAATACCAGGTTTACCAGTTATTGCACCCCATTCTGGTAGGATTTTCAGGTTCCATCCTGCTACTGATGCACTGATGGTTCTGCAAGATTAACTAGAACTAAAGTGTTTAACCTCAGCAGAGTGAGGAGACGTGTCCTGCCCGCGGGCCAGCAGTGCAGGGCTGCCATTCTGGGCACGTGGATTGCCACAGAGCCTTGTGCCACCGGGGGGAACAGCAGCTCTGAGTCCCTGCCAAGCGTTTGTGGCTGCCAGGTGTTTGCTCTAACACTGCCCGGGGTGACACACCCTGCAGGGGCAGGGACAGGGCAGGGACAGGACAGGGACAGGGACAGGGCAGGGCTTGCTCAGCACTCCCGGGCACAAACACCTTCTGTGCTAACCAAACACTGTCAGCAAAACAGGGACAGCATCAGAGTGGTTTGGAAACTTGTTGCAGCTTTGCCTGGTGCTCCAGAAGATGGGAGATAAGAGTTGGCACTGCTCAGACCCAGTTTTTAATCTCACAGAGCCTGGAGTCATGTTTAGTGTCTCCTTTGGGACGTCAGCTGTTGGAAGGCACTGTAAATGGTCCTTCCATCTGGCAGGGTTCCTGTGGCAGTGTGTTCCTTGCCATGGGAGCCAGTCTTGGTGGTGCTGGTCGCTGACATTGCTGGTGAGGAGAGGCTGCAAAGTGCAGCTCAGGCTGTTTCAGTGCTCTGAGCTTGATGTCAGGGCACAGTTTGGGCTTTACATCCTGATCCTACATGTGCATCTTGGGGGTACGTGGACGTGGCACCACTTTACAGTGCTAGAACACAGCCTGGGCCAGCAATAATTTTACAGTAAATTTTCCCAGATTCCTTTAACCCCCCACCTCCCTTTTTTTGTCCTCTTTTCCTCTCTGGAAAGGGCAGTGACAGATGGAGAACTGTTCCCCACGTGTCCTCACTGCATTACAACGCTCTGTGCTGAAGAATTTGCCGTAGCTTCTTTTATAAGGGACCATTATCAAGGTTCCTGCTATTCCAAAGTTCTCCCAAAGGATTTATTGACAGAGATAAAAAGGCTTGAGTATCTGTTTGCAATATGCAATGATTTATCATCTTAAGCCCTGAAAGCCCTACTGGCTTCCTTTATTGCACGATTGGGATGATTTTATTCCAATTTAAAACCCACTGTTGATATGAATTGGATACTAATTCCAGGAGCAGACTTTTCCTAACATTTCTAGATTCCCTGGAATATTAATTTAGGAAGCTTTTTATTTTACTAAGCAGATATGAGAGGAACCTGCCGAGTGCTGGTGGGATTATACCAAAGACAATATTACAAAGTACAGTTTCTAGATAAATTCTTGTTGGAAATCTGAGGCACACAATAATTATATTTGTGAGAAGGCACATCTTTCATTTTCCATGAAAGCAGCTTTAATTGTTCAACAGAAGTATAAGGTTTCCATCATTTTCCCTCTCCAGGCAGAGACTGAAGGTAATTTAGATCTCAGAAAGTGCTGCAAGCTTGGGTTCTCTTTGGAATCCTTAAAAGTTGCCAAATATTACTTATGTGGTTTTTAAAAAACAATTTTGCAAGTCACAAATTTTGCAACTTCTGTAATAAGTGCACTAATCTGTTGTTCTCAATTTATGCCCATCATACTCACAATGAATTTCAGTTCAGATAATTCTGTATTGCTTAAAGTCAGCCTCATGACATCCATTCAGCATCCTAATATCTGCTCTCTAAACATGTGCTTTCACACTGTCCTCCTTTCAATTTGAGTTTGAAAGCTTATTTGAAACATTTCTAATGATTTTAATCTGTAAATACAGATTGAGTAGGAGGGAGAAGGCATAAATCAAAGTGAGTTGCTTCTCTTTACCTTTGGAACAAATCTTTTATTTTGCCAGCTGATCCCTAATACCTTCAATGATTTTTTTGAATGATTTGATAGAAAGAGGAACGGGGAGAGAAGAGGCTTGGCCAGGATTTCACAACAGAGCCATTTGCTGTCCTCGTGTGTGTGCTGAGAGGGACTTTAGTGCTGTTGCAACATCTGGACTGCAGATTATTCAGGCGCAGACGGTTCCAACAAAAATTAAAATCAAAGCACTCCATGTAACTTGTCCTCTAACATGCCGAGCAGTTAGTAAGAGGAGAAGAATGTTCTTAGTATGACTCTCATTATTTCTGAAAACATTTAGCCCTAAGTGAGAACACCCAAAGAAAAAAAAAAAGCTTTGTGTGTTTTGCTTTGTTCTGTGTATGTTTTATCTTTTCTCCCGGAGGAGCCGTTTTTCCTCCTTTTTTTTCCAAAACAAGTGCTTTGATTAGCATAAATCATATCCCATCCAAACCAGCTGAAATGTAGAACCAATAGTGAATTGAAGCGCTGGGTTCAAATATGGGCACGGGGATTCCTTTTATTGCCATTGAAAGGCAATATAAACTTTCCCAAATGTTGGAAGCAAATGTGGCTTTGCTGGAAGCAGCAACAGCCGAGTGTGAGTGGCCCTGGCTCCCTGCAAGAGCCATTACCTCATCCCTGCCTCCAGCTCCGGCTGCCCTTCAGCATTCCGGGCACACTCCTGCCTCCCTGCTACGTGCCAGGGCTGGGAGCTGAGCTCTGCCAGTGCCTCCCGTTGGAAAACGAGCCACGACCCGGGAATTTCACCAGCTGAGCAGCTCCCCAGCACCCCGGGTGTTGGAACTGGAATTCCTTCTGTCCGAAAATCTCCAGAGTTCAAATTTCGAGAGTGACAAATGTGACCAGCTTCCTTTGCAGGAATGCAGGGGACGGTTGGAAAAGGGACCTGGGAAGGCTGTGTAGAAAAAAGAGTTAAGGAAAAGGGAAGGTCCCATCAACTCTTTCTTGTATCTACCTACCAACTGAATTGGGGTTTTGTAGGTTGCAAATGGCAAATCAGGAGATCTTTAAACTGTACTTGGGGAATGTGACTGTCAGAGTTTCCCATTTTCGCTCAGCAGAGTTGCAGAACCTGAGGCTGAAGTGCTCCTGCTTGGTTAACTGCCATGAGGGTGTGGAAAGAGGATTTAGGGCAGGGACACGAGAAGACATAAAGACAGGGACTGTTCTTTAATTTAAGCCATCCTAAAGTGTCGTTCCTGACAACACTTGCATAAACAGGAGGGCAATGCTCAGCCCTGGCACACGGTTCTGAGAGAGGCAGCCAGTTTTCCATATGTCTTGTCCCGAAGTGGAGTGTGCTTTGCTCTGCTGGCAGCTACAAACTCCTGTCCCTGCTCGCTGAGAAATGCAGTGGGGTCAGAGGAGGTGAGAACAACCTCGTGGAATGTTTTGGTCGGTTAATTTAACTAAAATATTTCCTTCTTATTGCCTTCTTTCTTGTGAGGAAGGAAGGAGTGGGGATGACAAAAAGGCGGGCTGCCCACTGCCAGGAGAGGGAATAATGAGGAGGTAGGAAATGCTCTGGCAGGATGACTCAGGGCTGTTTTCACTAGCAAGGGCATGTCCAAGTGGTTGGGGTGTGCCTCGTGTGCCTCTCCACTGTGCTGCCTGCTCTGTTCCTCAGGAATGATGCTTCTTACACAGGAGAATCCTTTTTTGGAAATAGCTTTAAACTCTCTTTTCCCTCCTTTATTAGAATGAGACAGACTTTCTGCTTGGGGGCCTTTAGGTGGCTTTGATACACTTTTTACTTTTTTATACACTTTTTACCCTTTTATAATCAGATTTGATTCAGGCAACACTTTCAGACCAACCTAAACATCCAGTAGCAGTAATAATGTTCAATGTAAAATTTCCTAGCACCTTGTTAGGAAATGATGCCATGAAGAAACTGGCTGGTCAGGCAGAAAGTAATGGTAGAACCACATAGGTCAGTTGCCCAATTTAATGAAAATACACATCTAAAGAGTTTCCTCTCTTTATTTTGCTCCCCCACCAAACAGAACCGGGCACTGAGATCACTTCCTGGTGAATTCTTTCCTTAGTGGCATGAGTAGAAATTAACTTTTTGTGTTCACAAAAGAGATTACTCCAGGTAATTTGGTGTGATTGCAAGTGTGCCCTGACCTTCCCATCTGTGGTAGGAAGTGTTGAATGAACTTTAGAGAATTAATATCCTAATGTGGGAGAAATCATCAGCACTGGGAGCAAACTGTAGTGCTTCTCCCCAAATCATGGAAATAAGTATCTCCCCATTTCCATGAGATGCAGGGGGGAGAAATGTGCTCTTTCCTGGCTTGTTTTCCTGACCCAGGGATATTTACTTGTAATTACCAGAGGATGCAATTTACAGCCAGTTTTTCTTTCTCTTCACTGAAGGGTTGTGCAATGAAGAAAAGCACAGCTCAGGCTTCCCACTCAGTTTCTCTCATTTTCCTCCTCTCAATCCCCTTTTGCCTCACCATGGAGTGTCGTGAACTCTGGAGTGAACTCCAGACAAGTTGTTTTGGTGCTACTTTTGGTAGTATTTTAGGATATTGTGTTTTTCCTTCTTAGGAAAGGAAAGGATATTGGGTTTTTAAAAGGATATTGGTTTTAAGGATATTGGTTTATTCCTTCAGAAGATTTAAAATAGACCTAGGGATTCTCTTGGCTTCACTGCAGCACCAGTGGGCTCTTCAGCAAAAGCAAAGCAAGAAATACAACCATAGAAACAAAACTGAGCTGTGTGCCAGAATAAGGAGAATGTTCAACCAGCTTGTTATTGACAGCTTGGTTATTTAAAAAATATTTAACTTCTTAAATGACTCTAAGAAAAGTCTTAGGTTCTCGCTTTAAAAAAAGCTATCCCTGTTTTTTAATGTTGAAGTAATGCTTATTTTTGTGACAGCTGTAAATATTTTTGAAATGAGATCGCTGGTATCAAAGGCAAGCAAGAGTATTATTTTTTTTCTTTTTTTACAGAGGGCTGGCATCATATCTGCATTAAACTCTTTACCCCTCACATGAAAAGATTTCTTTGGCAGCTGTATGTTTGTGAAGTGGGTCTCTAAGAAATGTTTGTACTTCTGGTTTGCTCATTTTCAAATTGTCTCAGTTTCCCTGTAGCAGAGACAAGGAAACAACAAACACAGGTGTGCCTTCAGAAATCGTGGAGTTCCAGAAGTTTCACCAGGCTTCAGTCAGGCTGGCCTTGCCCCCTTGCCTCAGTCAGCTGTTGGAGCAGTGTGCTTGTGGTTATTTTTATATATTTAACAGTATTTATATACTGTTAATGAATCCCTGCTTTAATTCAGGTGATACTGTTGGCATTGCTGGGTATTGGAAATGTCCCGTGCTCATCTGTTAATTGATGCTCTCATTTTGCAGCTCTCTTATTGTCTGAGCTGTAAAGAGAAATACAAAGATTTCATGTGGTTTGGGGTGTTTGTAGGCTTTACATGTTTAGCAAGTCAGGGATGGGCAAGGCTGTTTTCACCTTTGTGCTGTGGTTTTGTGGCAGGTTTCTTTTTGAGGCAGTGCTTGTTATTTGTTCTCTCCTCTTGGCTGCTGTGGACACATGCACTTTATCCACACTGTGGCTTGGATACTACAAATGATGGTGCAGCTGTGGGGAGAGCTTAACTGGATTAAAATAAAATAAAATAAAACCCAAGCCAAGCCAAACCACACTGCCAAAAACACCCACCAAAAACCCAAAACATAAAACAGCAACAGCAAAAAAAGAAACAAAAAAGAAATCCAAAACACCTTTTTGCCCTAGCTCAGTTTGTCAGGAAGCCCCAAATCAGCAATAGGAAGGGAGAAGGGACTGCTGGCAGTGCCACTGGAGTGCTCACCCAGCTCAGCACTGGGGTTTACTGGGTTTGTCCTGCACCAGGACTGGCTGCACCAGGAAACCCAGGAGCTAACAGGGCTAAGCCTGTGCTGATCCCTTTTCCCATCCAGAATCCAAGTAAAAGCTTTTCCTCTACCAAATTCATTTTCAGGATCACTGCAGTGTTTCTGTAAAAGCAATATCTCCTAAAAGTTTGAAGATAACAATTTGGATATATTTGGGAAGTTTGTTTGTTTTATCCTTCCCTTCTCCAAAGGATGAGCTGTCTCTGCCTGGCTTTCCTGCCTTCCCTAACTCAGGCAGGTCTTGAGCACTTCTGGATATGGCCAGTACTCTAAGAATGAGCTTATTAAAATACACTGGCTTGATCTGTTATTTTGAAGTTTGCATTAATCCCTCTATCATTTTTTTTCCCTTACAAGTCACTTGAAACCACCCTAAGTATCTTGTTATTAATCAGTTTCTGGCAAGATCCTTAGTCCTTTAATCAACCTCTGAGAATCTTATGTAAATAATTTTGCACATCTTTTGGTGTTGTTTTTTTCTTCTTCTTCTAGTAGATCCTTGTGATTTTCTTTTGGTTGTTTCATTTTAAGTTGTTTTGTTGGGGGATTTTTTTTTTGAGAAAAGACATTTTTAAACTTATTTTGGAAACAACCTTGTAAATATCAAAAGTTCTGTAAATAAGTACATCATCAGCTATGCAAGGTGCTAACGTTAGAGGGTTTATTTTGATATTTGTTAATGTATTCAAATCTGAAAATAACTGCTCTGCTTCTGCTGCTTCCTCCATGCTATTTATAGATTTCTTATCTTGTCTGTTATTGGTCTGTGTAATTAACAAGCCATCAGTGGGAATTTTCCTAATCACAAAAGACTCTTAGTTGTAAGTACAGAATGCTCTGTGAGCAGACAGAAATGAGGATAACTTTTCCAGGTTTCCTGTCCCATGTTCAATCCTGACCCTTGCATGTCCCAGTCCCTTCTGCATCCAGTCAAACACTTAGAAAAAGTCAGGGTATGGTGAAAAGGAAAGTTTGTTCAGTTTTAAACAGCTGGGTTTGCCAGCAGAGAACCCCTGGCCGCTTGTGGTGTTCAAACCTGCCCTCCCCAAAGCCTGACAGATACCTGGTGTGGAAAAACACCTTGGCAAGGAGCAAATGGGTTTTGGTGGTTTCTGGAGGTCAGCACCACAACCTTCACATCCCCTCGGTGCATTTAGGGAGCAGCTCCTTCAGACCTGGTGGAACTTGAAATTTCGGTGTTGGAGATGACTTCAACTTCCATTATCCGATTTAGTTCTTCAGTGTTTCTGACTTTGAAAGGAGACAAAATGCTGCTTATGTTAAAGGCAGAAAGGGGAGGCCCCCTTGAGTACATTTTTCTCTGAACCCATTGTTAACTTCACTTTTGAAGCAAAATTTCTTTGGAAATACAGCACTTCAGAACACTCTGGAAGAGTCATCATGTTCTGGTAAGTACTTTTCCTGGTGAAATAAGATAATGTCCCACCGGGTGGGAGGTGGGAAGGAGCTTAAAACACAATAAACCCCTGAGCCTGCCTTGCTTACCAGGTGATTAATCAAACAGGGAAGGAACAGCTTTCATTCTTAGAGCTTGGAGGTTCAAGTGTTATTTTCCTATTATTGCTGCCAGGTTACAGCTTTTGTAACAAACTGGACTGCTTTTAAATAATCCTAGACTGCTTTCAAGTAATTCCAGACTGTAAAACTCACTGATACTTCACTCTAGCATGAGGAGAGTATCGATAGGAAAATCCACTGTTTTGTAAATAGATTTTTAACTGTTTTGGACACTCACCTCACCTGGTTTGAATGGTGTTTGAATCAAGTGACTTCATATTACCAATCCAGAGGCAAAGGTGAAAAAGCAGACCCTGACTTATGCAAAATTATACAACCAGAGGGGGGCTGATGAAAAATTTTAAAAAATCATCTTTGTGAGGATTTAAAATGTTCAGGCTTGTTTTAGTACTGTAAGTAATCATCCAGCCCTTTCTATCTGTCAGGTAAAGGTGATTTTTGGATTAAGCAGCTGGGTTTGAGTGCTGTTTTCTGCTTTGACAGTGACAGGAGAGGATCTCTCCTGGGTTTGTATCACCCAGAATTTACTGGACAAACGTAGCTCACTAACAAGGGGGATGGAGAAAACTATTCCTGTTTTTGTTGGATGCTGTGAATTTAAATTTAGAAAGATTAAGGATTATGAAATACAGTTAAAAAGCATATGAACACAGCAATTACATTACTTAGAGAAAAGGGACTTTTTAGTATGAAGGAGATTAATTTTAGAAGATGACCGTGTGTATAATCTTATTTCAGATGAAAAGACTCACAAAGCCTGATGCAAGAAATTGAGATTTGAGAACTCCCTTTTGATTAAATTATATATATTTCTCTGATCTAATTCTTAATAGGGTATTAAGTGTATAATAATGGAATGTAAAAGAGTAGGAGAACTGAATGATGATGTATTTAGCAATGTTATTTGCAATTAAAACCCTGGGGAAGGGTTATGGTTGTGTGATCAACCTTGTATAAAAATAGCACGGTCACCTTGTCCTCTCAGATTGATTTTGCTTGCCTTAAAGGAAATATCTTTTAGGTCATCCAGCAAGCTGCAAACCACCCACTCTTACAGGTGGGCATTATATTATAATTCCTTACAAAATAAAGCTGGTGATGGAATTACTGGTTCTGTAAAGATTCCCCTTGAATATTTTTAAAGGAATGATGGTTTTCTGCTGTGCTGCACTGCTGGAACAGTGCACGGTGTGTGCTGTAAGGGGATTTTGCAGCACTTGAGAATAAAGCAGCATTTGTCTTTATAAGCAATACATTTTATTGCCAGCTCTGTCCAAACCCTCCTCCCCAGCACACGCTTCTTATTAAGTTCAAATGAGTGGCTTTGCTTTGCTCTGTTTTGAGACGTGAAAGTGGTTACAGCTAAACCTGGAGCCTTATAAAGAGATGTAAAACACTGCAGAAACTGGGAAGGTGCTTGTCTGAGGGAGGGAAGTCTGGAGCAGTGGGTGTGGTAAAGGCAGGAACTAAAAGTCCCAATTAGATGGGAGCTACACCAGGTTTAGTTGCTTCTTTTTGCTTGGCTGACTGTAGTTTTCCTCCTTATTTTTTGTACTCTCAGCTTGCAAATGACACCACTTCAGATGTTTTTATTCATCAAGTTTAACTTTTGCCAGGATGTCAGGGGAGCTCTTTGTTTCTTGTTTTTCAGGAGCAGTTTTTCAGTTCAGTTTCTGGAAGGTACCTCTCTCCCAGCAACAGGAGCTTTTAGTAGTTGCTGTTGGGCTTTGTTTCACTGGCAAGGGAGGCTGTTTGCATCCTGAGCTTCTCCTTGGGAGGGTTCTGGAGCAAGGAATGTGTGCAAACAGACAAAGCTGTGTCTCAAAGCTGTCAGCCCTTAGCAGTGAGCAATGTGTTCAGCTACACATTCCTGAAGCTACACCTGCTGGAACATTGGTTAAGAGCAAGTGAATGTATTGGCCATAAGTGGCAGAACTGCTGTGCAATTTTAATCAGGTGTGATCAGGTAGAATGGAAGGAAATTCATCTTTTTTGCCTTGCTATTTCTCCTCAGAAAACCTGAGAAAGGAGTGCAGTACCTCATCGAGCGCGGCTTCGTGCCGGACACTCCGGTCGGCGTGGCCCATTTCCTGCTGCAGAGGAAGGGGCTCAGCAGGCAGATGATCGGCGAGTTCCTGGGCAATCGGCAGAAGCAGTTCAACAGGGACGTGCTGGAGTGAGTATGGGCTGGGCAGCCCAGCACTGCCCGTGCTGCTCCTGCTGCTGGCTCACAGAAAGGCTGGGTGTTGGAGAGGAAGACATGAGGAAGTCCTATAAATATGACTATTTAGCCAAAGATGCTAAGAATGCTGAAACTAGAAGAGGCATTGAAATGAAAGCAGTGTTTGTTTGAATGTTTATAGAACAGCTTTGGCTGACCAAGGGTCTTTCTCTCTTTGTTAGGAATAGAATTTACAAGCAGACACACCAAAGCCAGAACAGACCCTTCTTCCCTGGCCTGGCAGGAAATGCTCCCCAATAAGATTTAGAGATTAGAATGTAATAAAACATGGTAATGTAGTGATTCCTATAGGATGTATGTAAATGTGGAAAATTTGTATTTGTTACTAGATTGGTTACTGAGAAAGTAGAATATTCAACATAGAGATATAAGTCATTGTAAAAGGAGAGCTCGCTCTCTTGCTTCCTGCTTTCTTGGCTCTTGGTCTCTTACTCTGGCTCTCCTGCTCTCTTGCTTTTACTCTTACCCTTGCTCTTACGCTGCTCTTCTCCACTTGCTCTCATCTCTTTACTCCCTTCATTCTCCTCTGTTATGCTCTTATGCTCTTCACTCTCTTGCTCTCTTTGTTCTCTGGCCTGCCCTGAGCAAACTCTGAGCTGGGCTCTTTCACCCACACCCTAGATAATAAACTTCAGAACTTAACTATAGAGATCTCACCTGAGAACTGTCCCAACCGTTTATGGCCCGTGAACTGCTCTCACAGCTGGGTCAGTCCCCTCCCTGTCCTGCTGCTGGCCAGTGCCTTCCTGGGGCCCCTAACTGTGCTCATTCCTTCATTTTGACTCTGCACCTGTGCCTGACACCCTGGGGTGAGAAAAGGGCTTCTGAAAATGTAACAGAACTTGCAGTGAAGGGAAGCCTGTGAGCATTATTGCAGAACTGATAATAAAGTTTAAGTGAGGATTGGAAAGAAATGCCAGGCTCCTTGTTTCATTGTGCTTCTGCATAAAAGGAAAAATATTAAAAGCAAGGGGAATAAATTACTTGCTGTTAATCTACATTTGCTACAGCATTACTGGAAGAAAAATATGAGCTGCTGCAATTTGTCATTGTATATCTATACATTTAAGAAAAAGCTTTTTAAAGTGGATAGTGCTTTCTGTGGTTTCTGCATTACTTGAAGTGATTCATGCCTGGTCATTTCAAAACTAAAAGCTAAGCTTAAAGGAAATTTATAAGCCTCTGATTTTAAAGCAGTCTTTAAACAAAGTATTAGAATTACACAGTTCATGTTGCTGATTATATTAAAATGCTTCCCTTTTATTTTTTGTCAGCACTGTATTTTCAGAGCAAGAAAGTAATTATTTCTCCATAAATGTTAACTGAAAGTCATGGCAAATTATGGGGAGATGAGAATTACAGTAATAATAAGAGAGTATCCAAACAAGGTTATTTTTTTTCTCTGCAATTAAGAATGTTCCTAGACACAGAGCCATTTGGTACAGATTATTGTACCTGCTGCAGGCTGTCTGAGATATGATATTTTGAGCAGTATAAACTATTATTGTTGGAGGCATTGTGATAGTTGATTGGCTTGGAAGCACAGAACTAATAATTATTTGTGGCAGTGGTACATCACTTACAATGGTCAGACATTTGTCATTCCAGCAGCTCTTCTGTTAAAAAACACAAAGGTCTGCTCACATGTGCACATTCCATTGATCTGTTATTTTCAACCTTCCTTCACAGCTTACCTGCAATTATTGCAAGTGCTGCTGAAAGTTTAAAAAACAATTCCATGAATCTCTGTCAGATGGAAAATCGAAAAGTTTTTTCTGTTTCAAAATCTCCCCTTTGGTGCTGTGTTGTTAGACATGAAGAGACACAATGTGTATCTGTTTTTGTCCTAGCTGTGTGGTGGATGAGATGGACTTCTCCACGATGGAGCTGGATGAAGCACTCAGGAAATTTCAGGCCCACATCCGTGTCCAAGGAGAAGCCCAGAAAGTGGAGCGGCTCATTGAAGCTTTTAGGTAGGATGTGAAATAAACCCCTTGGTCACCAGAAACCTGCTGCTTTGCAGTCAGACTGCAGAACTGGGGAACTTGGGCTTATCCAAGTTACTTTCCTGATTATTTTCAGTGTCCTCATGAGCTACAAACCTTTTCAAATATGTCTGGTTTGGGGGGTGTTGCTAAGTAGGGAATAGGAAATTTAATTGGCAGGTGTTCACATGTGGCATTTGTATTAATAGAACTGTCTCAGAAATTCTTCCTGGCATCAGTTGAAAAGATACTCAAGGATTTTTGAACATCTCTAACAATACATGTGGATGTAGTAGTTTATATGAGTGGAAATATAAGCCCATGCACTTTTTAGGGTATGTACACTCCTAACTTTTCATTAAACACTTCAACAACAGTGTGAGAAAGAGGAGTCATTTATCAGTACTGACACAGGTGTGTCCAGGGCAGGATAAGGTGGAAATCACCACATGGCAGTAATCCAGAACCAATGCTGTGTTCTCTCCTGCTGTCATCACTATTAATCACTAAAAAAAGGGATATAGAAGTTACTGTAGTAAGTGAAGTCACAATGAAGTAGAAGCAAACTCCTTGCACGTTTAAGGATTGCCTTATGAAAGCATGAATGGAAAGCCCAGGCTGTGTCTGGAAAGGGAACAGTAGCTTGCTGGGGCTGTGGAATGCAGCAGGTGGGTTGTGTGGTGAATGTGAGCAGCACCTCCAGCCCTGACAGCCTCCCCTGGTGTTCCCAGCCAGCGTTACTGCATCTGCAACCCGGGCGTGGTGCGGCAGTTCCGCAACCCCGACACCATCTTCATCCTGGCCTTCGCCATCATCCTGCTCAACACCGACATGTACAGCCCCAATGTCAAACCCGAGCGCAAGATGAAGCTGGAGGACTTCATCAAGAACCTCAGGGGTAAGAGACCCTATGGGCAAAGCTCCTGAAAGCTTTTCCCTGTCACTGTCCTTGCAGGGACAGCCTGTGTCCTCTGCGAACAGCTTCGTGCTGCTGTCACCTGGCTGCCATTTGGACAGACTCCAGTCATTTCTGTAACAGCAAAACCAGAATTAATTGTGTGGTTGTGTCATTTTTATCTTGTCTTTCTTGAGTGGATGGATGTATTGTCAGGACCTTTCATTTTAGGACCTAAAACCAAAGTACTTGTGGTGTTCTGGAATTTCAGATCTTGAAAATGAAAGTAACTGCTTGGTGATTTTATTCCCTGAGAATGATATAAGACCCCGATGAATAACCTATGCTTAGCAGATGTTTCAGCTTAGCAAAGTTTAAGTTAGTGCTGAGATTTCATTGTAAAATCCACAAATGCTCCAAAGGCCTGATACGCATCTCCTGGCATAATGCTGCAGTTAAATTTGTGGAATTAGCCACAGCACATTCTCTCTGAGCTCCAGCATGCATGCCAGCAATTCCTGTTATTGCAGGCATTTTTGTAGCAGGCTACCGTAGTAAGCTGGAAATCACAAAGGGTGGGCTGTGGAGGGCTTGGCCCTGTGACACAGAACAGAGGTGGTTTTGCTTCCATCTGCAAACAAATTGTATTTTGTCACTCTATTTTTTATGGGAACAGTTGTTGCAATGGGTGACAAAGTATTCTATCTTTGCTTCTGAATGGGAGATAAGAGTTTATTGCTTTAGAACCTGTGTTAAAAAGAGACATGCATCTCCCTGTCCCCAGAAAATCCAGCTTTAAGTCACTTAGTGAAATTGGACTCCTTCCACTGCTATTAAAAATTCAAGATCAAGCATTCAAGACAGTGTGGCATTTGTTAGAATGCCATGCCAATGGTAATCACACAGTACTAAACAATAAAATTGGATCTGGACTATTTTGTTGATTTGTTTTTCCAGACTAAACTAGGGTTTTTTTGAAATCTTATAGGAAATATTGGCTAAATTAATTTTACTGAATTCACAAGGTTCTCACATAGGAAATTATTTCATGAATAGCATTGAGTAATATTGAGACAGAGGCAAAATTAAATAGTTCTGCTTCCTCCCAGGGTCAGATTCCTAGGAGAATGTCTTATGGAGGTTTTAGTGTCAAAAAAGGAATTAACTCCTTGTAGCTTTAATACCAAACAGAGGAAATGTGAAAGAAAAAAAAACCAAAACAAACCTTTAAGAAATCAGCCTTTTTATGTCTTAGTTATGGCTGGAAGTTTTAAAACAAAAAATCCCCAAACCTGGATGATTTCCATCAATATCGTGGTGTATGGGCAGCAAACTTCTGGACCAAAATCAGTGCTTAAATCATGGTCACGCCTGCCTGAGGCAGCACAAGGACACACAGGAGGAGCTGCCTGGAAGCTGGGAAAAACCAGCACAGTCATCAGCAGGCTGGCAGCACTGGGAGGGCAGGAAAACAGAGAGTGCCCAGGGGTTTGTGCTGTGCCAGGGTGGGTGAGGTCCCTGCTAAGAGCCTTGGCCCTGCAGGGGTGGACGATGGCGAGGACATCCCGCGGGAGATGCTGATCGGGATCTACGAGCGCATCCGCAAGCGCGAGCTGAAGACCAACGAGGACCACGTGTCCCAGGTGCAGAAGGTGGAGAAGCTCATCGTGGGCAAGAAACCGGTGAGTGCCCTCTGCTCTGCCATGGGGCACGGGCAGGGCAGGGCAGCAGGGCTGGGAGTGTCGCTGTGGGTGAGTGGCAAACGGCAGGAACCTCGTTTATGAAAACTTCATCTGATTCCAATCTTTATTCAAAACCTGACCCCCTTTATGTATCTTCTAGAGCAGGACATCTCACTGGGCAGAAGAGTGCCAGAACTCTTCATCCCATTGGCCAAAACTGAAAGACAGAGAGAAAGTCCATTCCACAGAGAGGAAATCAAAACATCACTCTTGTTAAAATAACACTTGCAATGTTTATGTCAAGCCTGTGAGAACCAGGTCTTCCTGAACCAAAACATCCTGAAGAAACTGAGTCTAGAAACTCAGAAACTTCAGGCCCAGGAGCCTCAGACTACAGTGCTGCTCCCAGTACAGACTGGTCCATGAATGGCAAAGGGCAGAAGCTGTCAAAATAATTCCCTATAAGGTTGGCTTAAATTCTGGAGTAGCCACACAGATGAATTTTAGTTTTACAGTCATGGGTGACATGATGATGTTAGAAGTCTTAAAATCCCTTTTGTGTGAAGCTTTACAATTCTGAAGTATCTGCATTTTAGGCAGTTCTCTTGTTTATTTCTAAAGAATCAAAGTGCTTTGTCAGTGTGATATTGTAGAGAACTGTATTTTGAAATTTGCACTGTCAGTTATGGCTCCGTAATTTGCAAGAGGAACAGAGTTCTGTTCACATCAGCATCTCTGTCACCCGCTCAGCTGCCTCCTTGATGTGGGATTTGGGTCATTTTATCTCAGGGCATATCTGGAAATCAGGTCCTAGGGATTCTGGTGCTGGCTTTGAGCATCCAAAGATAGGATTGTTGCGGGAAATGTCCTGAAATATTTTGCTATATAAGTGAATCTTCAAAACATCTATTGGAAAAGGAGAGAGAAAAGAAAGGCCAGGGCATTTTGCCTCCAATCAAGGAGCACAGAGGGTTTAAGACCAGTATTCTCCATGCTAGAACAGGTAACTAGTGTGGAGAGGGACCAGTGGATGCTCAGCCTTCTTGAATTCAATCCTTCATGTCAGTAGTCACAAAGACAGCCCAGAACAAAGCCAAAAAAACCTAGACTTGCATGGTTTTGAAGCCATGTGTCTGGGTTTTCATCAGCTCCAGGGAACTTCATTGCAGCAGGGTCTGATGGGCTGGGGGGATTTGTTCTTGAGGAAAAGAACGTGGATTTCAAGATTCTCCCTATTACTGCTAAAGGGCTTTGAATTGTAATCTCTTCTCAGACAAGCCTTACTCAGGGGACGGGGAAAGGAAACGAGGCACCACCAAAAATCTAATTTTGGTCTGTTTCCAGTAAAGAATGTGCCAAGGAGATCTCTTTGAAAGATCAGCAGAAAGAAAGCAAAATTTTTATGAAGCTTGTACCTGTTTTTGAGAAGAAGGGAAATAAATATTCTGAAGTCAGTATTCAGGCACTTAATATGAAACTTTTTTCTGTAATTGGGGATTTAGGTTTATATATAGGCTTCTGTGGGAGATTTTTTTTTCCATGTTTCTTTTTTTATCCAGACATGTGGCAATTCAAATCCTAAAACTAATCCTGACCTTGTAAATTAAATGGGATTAAGAAAACAATGCCCTTGGTGGAGTCCTAGCTTGAAGGATTCTTCTGGTGGGAGACTTTTTAACTTTGTGTGCAAGGAAATTAGGGAAACAGGCAGGAGTCTTTATTGATAGCTCTGTTTGTTTTTACTTTATAGGCATTTAGTCATAGTCAGAGCGTGCTGTATTTACTTGCTATGATACAGTTCTGTGTTTCTCTGAAGTTTAACCCACTTGTATGTGTCTTTCTACTGTAGATTGGATCTCTGCACCATGGACTTGGTTGTGTAGGTATTTCTCTCCTACTCCTTCAAAATTTATTGTCATTTATTGTCATTGTAGCTGGCAGCATTTTCCTAAACTGGAAATAAGACATTTTGTTACATTTAAAAATTTTAAATTACTGTTGGTCTGTCAGGCAACATTTTTGTTGTAATATAGTAAAAACTCTCCAAAGTATAAAGATTTTCTTAAAAATGTATTTCCCAGAGGTTGCTTAATTTATTGGCAAGAGTCTTCTAGACCTTTTTAGTACACTTTTTATTTATTTGGAATGTTATTATCACAGTAGGAGTTAGCCAGTAAAGAATAAACAAATAATTAAAATCACAGTTTGCGCCCCACTTTTCCACCTAAGCTGTGGTGTGTTTATTCTTTCTGGTCCATTTGAGAATTGAATGATACTCTGGAAAGATACTGCCAGTTAAAGTTCACTTCTGAATGGTAGATGAACATTGAAAATATTGATTCCAGTTTTAAATTATAGGCATGGTCAGTAATAAAGCTAAAACTGTTCTTATAATGCACCAGTTTATGGATTTCTTTTGCTGTTGTTAACAAGATCTCATAATTTGCATTTGAAAGAAATTAAAGTCTCACTCCACATCTTCAGAGACACCTTCAGCAGACATTTCCAATGATAAAATGGAAACTCAGTCTTGACTTTCTTGCTGGCTTGAGAAAATAAGACAGGTTGAAAATACATTTGCTTTGTCCTGATGTCACCATTTTCTTGGTATTAGGTAATGAACAAATTGAATAAACTCGGTGGCTGACAAAAAGTAACCTACAGCATCTCTCAAAAGCTAAACTTGCTTTGCATCCTTTCTTCTAGTGATAGTAAAAATGCTCATGGAAGCAACCCTCCCCTGCTTTGAGCTTCCACTCAGATTAATCTCAAGTTCTTTCATGTTTCTATCATTTCACAAAATAAAACTCTATCCCCAGTAGAGCTTCCATCCTGTATGGAGTGCAGGCTGTTAGACAGCATTTTAGAGAAGAACTTTGGTGAAGTTTTAATGTCCTGCAAGTCTGTAGCATGTTCCTGGGTTTGGTCCTTTGATGAAAGGGATTAGAGGTAAAAAACATTTGAAGTATTAAAAAGAAAGAAGATTCTGTGTATGAAAAATGCTCTTTCTTGGATAAAAGTTGTTAGATGAACCATGAAATTTTGTATTATTGCAGGTGCTGTCTCTCCCCCACCGGAGGCTTGTTTGCTACTGTAGGCTGTTTGAAGTCCCAGATCCAAATAAACCTCAGAAGCTTGGATTGCACCAACGAGAAATATTTTTATTTAATGATCTTCTCGTGGTATGTATTTCCAGGCAGAGAGAAGGAGGTATTCAGAAATCCTATCTCCATGAAATCACTGGTGGTGAAGTACTTGAGCATTCCTAAAAATAAATATTTGTTACCCTGTATTCCAACAATCCTGAGGTGATTAAGGGATTTATTTCTTAATTTTTTAAGTTCTGTATAATTTGCTTTTAAGCTGGAGTCTTTTATTGATGGCTACATTCTGTAAGAAGGTATTTGATGCAGAAGCTTTTGCTATAGAGGAAAAAAACCCTCACCTCCAGTTCACACATTGCCCTAAAGGAAAAACAGAGACATTATTTATTCCATGAATAATGAATTCAAGGTACTTGTGGAAAACCAAAATTATATCCTACTTTGTATTCCCCAGATGTTCTATAAACCAGATCTGTTTGTGCATTGAAATAGGAATAGGATCCATTGAAATAGATTTTACAGTTGACTTTACTTTTTAGGGTGCACTTACCCTCACAGACTTTAACTTAACCCAGTGTTTTGAAAAGCAGACACACAGAACTCAGGACAGCTTGGAATTATTTGGTTGATTTACTCTTAAAAATAGTAAAATTGGTTGCATTCAATTTGGAATGCACTTGGCTTTTACCTGAAAACAGAAAACTACACTAAATATTTCATATTTTGTTAGGAAACAGGCACACCTCATCTACACAATTATATTGTTTGTGGTTTTTTACATACCTGCAGGCCTTAAAACCAGGAATTAAATAAAAAACATTAATCCTTTTGTTACTGAGTATAACCTAGGAGTTGTAAATGGGAGCTTGAGTGGAAACTGATGGAACATTGTTTTCTGCTGTCTTTTATTACTTACTTGGATATCAGTAGTTTTATCAAACTGTATATGGGGAATAATGTGGACCAAATTTGCCAGTGTGGCAGCACCTAAATTTGTGGGGTTTAAGGATAACTTAAATCTATTTTCATGGTTTTGCTAGCACAGAAAGGATGATGGTTACTTTTGGGTTTGGTATTTCAAGGAGTTCTGGAGGAGAGAGAACACAAAGCCTTTGTGTCTGGATAAAATATTAACCCTTCTGCTTTAGAGAGGTGATGCTGCGGAGCTTTGGGTTTTTTTCAGTAGCAGGAGATTAAGTGCAGTTGCATTTAAAAAGAATGGGAAAAAATGACAAGTGCATTTTTTCTGACAGATTTATAATTTTCTTTTAAAGAAAATGTTTTCTCTTGTGCTAATTCTTCAGAGGAATGATTTTCCACAGGTGCATTTGGTAGAAGGAATATTTCACTTTGTTTATCTGATACCTTTCAGGTGACCAAGATTTTTCAGAAGAAGAAGAACTCTGTTACATACAGTTTTCGACAGTCCTTTTCCCTCTATGGAATGCAAGTTCTTCTCTTTGAGAACCAGTGTAAGTATTTCCTCTCTTTTTAGAGGACCACTTTGTTCATAAATAAAACAAAAATAGTGTAAGTGAAAGGGATGGACAGGACTTGATTTTGAGTTTAGGAATAAAATTGCTCTGGATTTAACTTAGTTCTAAAGTTTAAAACAAGATGCTGTTGGTATATAAAACAGAGTTTTTTGGTTGTAGTCAGAAGCCAAATCTCCCCAAGTGTGTTTGTGATTACTGGCAAAGAAAAAAAAAGGATTGCCAAGAAACAAACACATCTGTTGCTGAGTCAGTGGTACAGCTAGCTGGAACTGAGTGATAATAAATAATGACTCTTATAATGATATCTGTAATTCAAAACACTATTTAATTTATTTTCTTGATTTATGGCTTAACTTTGCCTAGATAATATATGCTAACTCACATTGAAATACAAAGCATAAACTTTCATTTTCTGACACCTGTTTATGTCTTTTGCAATCTGCATCAGTCCAATATTCTTTCTATCTTTAATGCTTCTTAGCAGACAAAACCCCCAATTACTTGCTAAAATCCTGCTTTTAAGCCCAAATACAGCATCAGTAGTGACAGCAGAGCAGAGTTGTTTGTGTGGTTTGACTGAATTCATGGTTTGTGACCAAATCTTCACCCCATGATAAGCTGGGTAGAGCCCAGTGTGATCTGCAGTAATTCCTGTGCTATTCTGTCATGGAAGGGTCTTAGTTTTGCCTTGTCCTTGTCAATGTGCTCCCTGAAAATCCATTGCTGTTACTGAGTCAAAGCCTCTGGAGATTTCCAAAGGGAAGGTTTTGCAGAGCTCACAGCAGCTCTGTGGCCCACAGATTATTTCTGTGCTTACACATTCATTCTCTCTCTCTTGTGAACACATTATGTGATATAAAATTCAGTTTTGGAGGGGGAAGCCAAATACGTTGATCCTGGATTCTACTAAAAATAGAAGGATTTATAACTCTCTGATGCCATGTTAAATAAAATATATTTTAAAAATACAAGCATGCTAAGTAGAAACACAAATGAAATAAATTTAAAAATATCTATAGTGTAACAAGAAGTAAATGATTGGATTCCTTCCAGTGAACTGGAGGCATTTTCACTGAGGCACTCCAGGAGGGCTTCTGAGTTGAATTCACTGCAGTGAATCAGTGAACAGACTGTACTCTAATATTGGTGCCACTTAGGTGGGATGCACAACTTTCCAGTTGGGAAAGAGAGGTATTTGTCCCCTTGGATTTGTAAAATTCAGTATTCTTGGTCTTCCCTGTCCCCAGCAAGCTTTGGGCTGTTTTGGCCAGAGTCATCAGTAACTCTGTGTGCAGCAGCTGTTCCCTGGTTTCAAGGGAATAAAAGTCAGTATTGCTAAAGCAGAAACAACAAAAATATTGGTTTGGCTGCTGGTGAGGTTGAACAAATGACTGGCACTGGTGACAGAAGAATTGACTTTTAATGATAGAAGTCAATTATGTTGAGGGATGGATGAGCTCCAAAAGGGAAAACAATGTCACATATCTCTTGTAAATAAATAGGCCATAAGGGAAGTATATTTTCCATTTTCAGTAACATTTCAAAACAGTAAATTTCAAAATCAGTAACAAAATGTAGAGGCAGAAGAGATCACTTAGGAGACAGTGTGACTGACACCAAGAAATACTGATGTGAGGGTTTCCTGATGCTTGATCAATACAGTGCAGAGAAGTACCTCTGGTAATAAAATACGTGTGTTTGTTATGTGGAAATTCCTTCTTGGCCCATAGGTGGGGGCAGCCCCTGTGACTTTGGGCTTGCCAGGTTTCCTTGTTTGGTTTTGTAAACATTTTTATTCTTTCCCCTGGAGTGGTGCAAAGCTGTTTGCTGCATTCCCTGTGCCACTGTTCCCAACATCCCACCTGCCAGCGCTGGGATCTGTTCTTTTGTGTGAGGTGTTGACAGCAAATCCCAGCAAAACTCCCAAATCCTTCCTCCCCACTTCCTCTCAGGACCACTTGAGCCTTGGGACAGTTGCTCTATTTTCCCTGAGGATTGTAAATAGACTTGCTTCACTTTTAGTTGCAGCTTTGATCTGGGAGTGTAGGTACCCTAAAGAAGCCAAAGTTAAGGCATCCTAAAAAGCCAAAGTTAAAGTACCCTAAAAAAGCCAAAGTTAAAATACCCTAAAAAAGCCAAGGTTAAGGTATCCTAAAAAAGCCAAAGTTAAGGTATCCTAAAGAAGCCAAGGACGTGCACTGGTTTCTCAATGGGTGAAGTCTTGTTGGAGCTGGGGGAGTGCCTCACTTCATCTGCTGGCTCTTGAGGGAGGGAGGTTTCAGTACATGGGAGCCCTCGAGCTTGGGCTCAAATACTATAGTAAATATTTGAAAGCTTTAGCAAACCAAGAGGGGAAGGCAGCTGAGTGAAAGAAAACATTGAGTTAAAATGCACACGTTGAGGTTTGCTGACACCCCATTTCTCCAGGTCTGTGCCTCAAGCAAAGACTGATTTTTTTTTCTACAGCAGAACATATTTTTATTCTGAGTATCTTACTGTAAATGAACCTTCTGTCTCAACCAGGAGGTATTTTTGACCAGCTGTTAAAATTTCAGAAGTACACCTAGAAAAGACGCAGACAGTTTCCATAAAAATGTGCCTTTTTTTATTTAAAGTCCATAAAATGAGTCAAAAGAAGGGTGAAAAAACCAAATCCATCCTTTTACTTCTTCAGTATGTGATTTCACAGATACTTTTATATTTATTTAAAAGAAAATAAGGAAAGTAGGAGGTACAGGGAACACAATCCAATAGGAAATTCTAAATCTGTACCTGATTGTGTGTTTGTCTTCCTGCAAATGGTGAGTTAAGACGATTTGTAGCATTTGAAATGTCTTCAAGTAGCCTTTACACTCAGGAAAACTTTGGGCTCAAGTGGGTAAGGTAGGTCATGGGATCTTTCCCATGAAAGAAAAATTATCCCCTTAGCTTTTTGCTCTTCTTTCTGCTGTTTTTGATATATATTGTGTATTGTACCTTAAGGATACCAGCTACATAAAGGTATCTCTCAATATTTGTTCAGTATTTGACAGTTAAGCTGTTCCAGTGTGCCTTAGGGATTTTTATTCTAATTTTGTGCTGTCAGACTTTTATTTCTCTGAGTTTGTATCCTCTGTGGTAAAATTAGTAAAAAGCTTTCAGTTTTGGTGGGTATTTTTATTAAAAGAAAAGTAACTGTAATAATCAGAGCTTAGTTTTTCTTGCCTTTTTCTTCCAGATTATCCCAATGGCATTCGGCTCACATCAGCTGTTCCAGGAGCAGATATCAAAGTGCTCATAAATTTCAATGCACCAAATCCTCAGGACAGGAAGAAGTTTACAGATGATTTGAGGGAATCGATTGCAGAAGTTCAAGAAATGGAAAAGCACAGAATAGAGTGTAAGTACAAAGGTACATATAGTAGAGCATTTTCCAGCTAATCAAAATAAGAAAATTCTGAATACGTGTATAACACGTTAGAATTCCTTAAAAGTCCAAAATAATGTTGTTTTTCTTCCATGACTTTGCCTTCAGAAGGAGGAAAAAACCAATAAAGCCTTAAGCCACAACTGAATTCATTGACTCCTATTTACTGCAGTGTAGCTGCAGTGGAATTTATCCTGGGCAAGCTGCAAATAACAATGGACAGGGGAGAGCTGGGTCTGTGATTTGTAGCATACGTTACAGTAAGAATTTTAGGGATAATGTGGACAGAGGTCAGATGGATCTGTGGTTTGTGCTATAAATTCCAGTAAGGTTTTAGGGATAATTTGGACAGAGGACAGATGGATCTGTGATTCATATCATGAATTACAGCAAGAATTTTAAGGGTAATTTACCTCACACTGAAATTCCCAATGATGGCCCTTCCAATAAGCTTCTTGGACTTTTTCTTCATTTCCATGTTGCAATTCCTCTGGTCAATAAGGAAGCCACGGTCCAAACTGATATATTTTGCTGGTAGTCCTGTGAGTGTCTGAACGTGAAATTTTGTCCCATTCTTTGAAAGGAGGCTTTGATCCACACCCAGCTGTTGGTAGTGATGCCTTGAGAGGCTCCCTGGAGCAGAGGCTGGGCAGTGTTAAAGGAATAAAGTAGGGATTTATTCCAAGGCCTTCCAGGGATGCACCCTGGGCAGAGAGAGCCCTGCCGAGGCTCTGCCTGAGATGGGCCCCAGGCACCCCCGAGTCAGGAGTTCTCACCCTTTGATCAGCGTGGGTCCATTTCCCTGCTGGGGTCAATTGTCCCATTCCAGCCCCAGGGATGCACTCCCACCCTCACAGATTCTCTGCTCAGTTCTCTGCTGTTTGCACTTTTTGGGCTGAAGCTGCAGCGGTGTCCTTGGTTCTGGGGCTGGGAACACTGACACTTTGTATGAAGTTCAGAGTTATGCACTAACGCAGTGCAGAGTCAGGGAAAGATGAGAGCTACAATTCAGGCGCCAGTAAGGGGCGAAGCTCCTCTCTGGCGTTCCCCGCCCTGCGGGGCGCTGGGATGCTCTGGGCCGTTTTACCTCACCAAACACCAATTCCGAGATGCCCGTGTGTGTGTTGCAGCCGAGCTGGAGAAGCAGAAGGGGGTGGTGCGTCCCAGCATGTCGCAGTGCTCCAGCCTGAAGAAGGACTCCGGGAACGGGACACTGCCGCGGGCCTGCCTGGATGACAGCTACGCGGGGGGCGAGGGGCTGAAGCGGAGCGCGCTCAGCTCCTCGCTGCGGGACCTGTCCGAAGCAGGTAAGCGCTCTCTGCCCGCTGCCTCTGCATGCCGAGCTGCCGGCGAGCCCTGGGCCCCCTCAGAATTCCCTCTTGGAATCCCACACTTCCAAACAGCTCCTTCCCCCACCGTCCCCCCGGCTCGCGGTTCATTTCTGTTTGGTTTCTTCGCCCTTGTTCTGTCGAGCGGCCGCTGTTTGAAAGCGTTTAAGCCGTTGTAGGTTGCTATAGAAACTTTGAAAGGACGGTGAAGACAGAGGAAAAATTGTAAGTTTTTAATAAAATGGAAATTATTTGACTTGTGGTAGGAGTAATTCACTTAGCTTTCCTTTCTTTTATTTTCATCTCCCTTGCTTTTCCCCAGTGCTAGAGTAGGCGTAGAAAGGAAAGGGAAGCTCCTGGTCTCTGTGCAACGAGCGCTTGCTGTGTACTCTGTGCTCAAGTGTACCTGTGTTACCACCTGGATGAATGAAATTGAGTGAAGCCCTGCTAAATTCTCTCCAGAGCTGTGTAACTCAGCGTGTCCCTGAGGCTCTTTTCTTGTTTTGTCACTCAGACACAGTTGCTAATTCTTGTAAAAAGAGGTTGTCCTGAAGTACTCTTGACAACAGAACCAAAGAAGCCCTAGTGGACAGGAATGCTGATAACCCACAAAGCCACTGATGTGCCTAAAGTTTCATTAACTGAATAAAGGCTGGAAAGCAGTGGTGCTGTGATCTTTTTAGCCAAAGCAAGCCAGGGAAAGTTGGGCATGTTTTTATTTGATGGTTTGCCTCACACCTGGCATAGCCATGTAATCTTTCAGTGTTAAAAGATTCCTGTTATAGGCAAGAACTCTTATCTGAACACCATGTCCACTATTCAGAAAGTACTTCCAGGGATGGTAACAGCTCTATTTTTTTTAATTATTTGTTTTTTATTTAATAGGCTGTGTAGCATACACTGCTTTGTTCTTTCAATTGCAGTGATGATGTACAGTGTAGGCATAATTCCAATATTCTGTATATCTTTGGTAGCAGACCCTACTTACCTATTTCCTTTTTTTTTTATTTTTTAATTGAAGAAGAGATTTTAGCTATGATGCAATAAATAAAACTGTTGTAAACTGAAATGATAGCCTGTGTTTTGTGGGTATATGTATGTGCATACAAATATGTAGAGAGTGAGCTCTTTCAATTCTTTTTTTCTCTGTTTAGGCTTTCATACTCACATCTCCATGTGCTTCATTAAAAAGACTTAGGCCCTTGATCCAAAATCAAGCTGAAGTTGAATATTGGTGCTTGCTTGGCTCCAGTGGATTTTAGATCAAGCCCTAGTCTTCACCACTCTTACCTCTCAGATTTGAGGATACTTCATAATCCTTTTCTGTTGTTTTGGTTTTATTTCATTAGAATGAGAACTACCATATTGTTAATATGTGAGTTCAGTGGGTGTCTGTACCCCTAAATGTGATTTCTGATTAATTTTTTCATTCCATCAGAATTAATCATCCCTCTCTTTCAAACACTGCCATGTATTTGAATTCATATTATGGGTTTAATTCAATAAACCAGCATTTGTAATCACAAACACATTTCACAGGGCATGCCTACAACTGGCATGCTTATTACTGAAAATAACCTTTTTCCATGACAAAAAGTAGAAATCACTCACAGACTGCAGGGTTTATCAATGAGTTTGTTAAACCCAACTAAACTTAATTTTAACTTGATATAGCTGAGAATTATGGAGAGCTTCTGTTTGGTCTTGTGCAGTGCAACTGACTTGAGAAATGACCTGCCTGTATTTGCTTTGTCATTTGGTGGAGTGACTTCAGGGAGATGATCCATATCTTTCCTGCCTTCTCTCAGGGAATGGCTTGCATGTGAGACTAATTTTATTTTTAATGTGGGAGAGGTGATCCGTAGAAAAGCAAAGAAATCTCTTTCAGTTAGGAAGATACTGCACCCCAGTGATTATCCCACATTAAATTGCTTCTCTAAAACAGGACTGAGCTAGGTTGCCTCAAATCCTTCTGTGGATGAAACACAGGATCAACAAGGAGGAGGAACAGGCGTGTGGGGGCCTGTAGGAAAGTGGCTTTTAGAGAGACTCTTTCTACATTGAATCAGAAATAAATCTAACAAACATGAGAAGATGGCCTGGTTGCACATTTATGCAGGAAGGCAGGTAAATTCCCAATGAACACTGCAAACCCAAAATTTTACCTGTTTATTCAGTGAAGGGAAATGTGACTGAACAACATCTGGCTGCACAGGTACGTGACAGAACTATTTGGGAAAACAATCCATTGCTGTCCCCCAGACACTCCCAGCTGTGGAAGGGGGTGTGCTGAGGAGCTCTTCATTTGAGAGATGCTGTTGTTCCTTGTGGATTGACAGTTCTTTTTCCCTGGAATATAGAACAGAGCGTCGCATCCAAGTGCTCCAAGATGCGAACATGTCAAAAATATTTAGGGCTTTGTTTTTCTCTAAAGAAAAATGTATCATTTTTATTGCACATTCTTGAGCTACAGTCAAGGAAGAACTGAATTTATTTGTTCCAGACTTTGAAATTCTTAATTTATATAAAAATATTAGAAGCCAGACAAATTTTAATGCATCTAAAGCTGAGTTTTATGAGTTTACAGAGAGATGGGAGAAGTGTGATGTGCCCTCATGGCCACTATTCCACAGGAAGAATGATTTGGTCACTAAAGCAGAGCAGCAAGGATTGGACTGGTTGTGTTTCCCATTCTGTTTCTCCCACTTTTCTGGACTGATTTTAGGTTCTTTAATTTGAATTCCAGCCACTTTGGGTTGCTGGGGGACCCAGTGCTTTTACACTGAGGTTACAGTGGAATTCAAACTTTATTCCCAGATCCCTAACCTGTAAGGTGGGACTAATATTTACACACTGAAGTGGTTTAAAAATTGCAATTTTCTCGTTTGCCCCAGTATTCCACACCTGGAACAGCCAGGCAGTACTGCCCAGGTGAGCATGGTACTGTGGTTCCTGTTACTGGGAGCTGGGCTTGACTAAAACAGCCACAGGCCAAAAGAGTTTACTTCAAAACCAAACCAAGACAAAAAGTATTTCCAGGACTAAAATAATTCAGTGTGAGATCTTAAGACTGTGCCTGTTTCACACAGAAAACAAGATGAAGATGTGAAGGCAACAAAGAGTCTTTTCCCCCTTAAAAGTGGGATCTCTGATGATCGGAGAGAGTAATTCAATTTAAAACTTTTTCCCAAATTTTTTCCCCAAGATACATGAAGCCAGGTCATAATACAGTGTTTAGCTATCAATTAATGGAAGAGTTCCAACAACTACACAGCAGCAGTGAGAAATATTTCCATGTACTGAGCTCATCTGCAGCCCGAGCTGTGAGGTCACCACGCATCCTGTGATGTGTCCTGCACACATCCATTCTGCAAGGTGCAATGGCTTTTATTAATGAAGCTCAATTTTTTTTTTGGCATGTTCAAGTTTGTAAAAATCTTGTAATCACTTCATATTTCTACTACAAATTTGAAATATTATTGGCCCCATATAATGCGTGTTCATATGTGGAACATACACTGGTGTAAGTTAAATATATTGCATACAAGGAATATTCATATCTAACAGATAAGGTTAAATTAGTTGAAATTTAATTTTATAAAATAAATTAAAGCCTACTCTAATAGCCTTAAAAAAAAAAAAAAGTAAGCATAATATATTAAGCAAAACTAATCTTCAGGTCTGATAAATACCACCTTGCTTGATACCACAGCTGCCAATTGTGCATCCTTCCAGTACATGCTACGATGCAATTGTAGTCGAGAGTCAGCACTTCCCTGAGATGCATGTGAAGGCTGGAGCTCTAGGGAGGCATTTCTGGGATGGGATGCCATCCCAAAGAGCAAGGAACAGTCTGGAATCAACACACATGGGCAGGGGGAATGCTCCAGGGCATTTACTGAGTAGCCTTCCCATCACACTGCATGTCAGCACAGGATTGGGTTCAGTTTGTTTTTAAGAAAATGAACAAAGCCTCTGTACAGCCTATCTGAGAGAAATTACAGGCATTTTAAGTAGGATTTTTCTGTTTGTTCTTGGCTTTGCAAGTACTACTTTGCCCTGAAGTTATTCTGAGCAAAATTCCATCTGTCGCTCTCTGTCCGTATTTCCCGTGTCTGTGGTTATTTGATCAGACTGTGGCTCCTGCCGTATGCAAAGGCACTGGATTGTTGTGTTTGCCTTCATTTTTGGCCACGTTTAATGCCCCCTGTCAGCTCTCAGTCTTATTTGCAACCCTGACTGCTAAGTTCCGAGGTGGCTGCCGCAGTGTGTTTGCATCAGCAAGCAAGAGTGATTGGAGTGTTAATCAGCACTAATCCTGTTATCAGAGCAGAAAAATATCAAAGCCTGACTAGGAGTCAAAATAAGGGATTATCAAACCCAGTTTTTCTTGGGGGGCTCGTAAGATGATACAGCTCTGGTTTGGCTGAGGCTAAAACTGCAGCAGGAGATGAAGCAGTGATCTTCTGACAAAGAGCCCATCCTGGGGAATTGTTCCAAATCCCTTGGAATGAATTTTACAAGTCAAACACAACACCTTGACCACAAACGCCTTCCCCTCAATGTAATGTCACTGCAGAGGGGGTTGTACTGGGGAGCAACTCTTCCTAAGAGGAGAAAATGTTCCTGTAGCCTGGAACTGTAGCTCTTAAGAGAACCTTGTTTCAGGGCAGTGTCCTGTAACCAACCAGGACAACATCATGCTTATAAATCCAGGTGGTAGTTTTTGATCATACTGATCCTTTGGGTAGTCTGAATTGTCCTGTGAGCAGTCCCAGTGCTCCCTAGTTCTGATCCCAGGTGCTTTTGGGGTGTCTGAGATGAGGGTACATCGTTAATTGGTTCAGTGATGCTGAAATCCTCACATTCTCCCCCCAAACCACCTCTCAGAGTAGAAGGCTCTGAAGGCAGCAATGTGCCGGTGCAAGGTAGAGATTGTCTTTGATATTTGGCCTTGCAGGAAGGCATGGAGAGAGTGCTGAGAAATCTTTGGTTTCTAAAGCCCTGTGGATTTTAGGGAAGCTCCGAGCACCTGAGGGCTCTTCAAAGCTCAGCTTTGGTTCTACACCCTGCCAGGAAAGTATTCTGAAACTTTGCAAAGCAAAGCTCCACAAGCTATCTTCTAAAAATCTCTATCTCCACTGCAGCCAGGACGCTATTTTCTCTGCTGTGAAGTGAAAGAGAAAATCTGGGATCCTGTGTCCTATACAGCCACTAAGGTCTTCTGGCTCTTTAGGCAAACAGTCTGGAGTTTCTCGTGTGGGTTCAGGCAAATGTCTTTCCAATTCAAGACTGTTGGAGTAAAACTCCAACATGCTTAAAGATAAAGCACTGCACAGCTAAACAAACAAAATCTAGCCATAATGTCAAGACAGATTCCAGATTTACTGATCAAAAATTAAGTTTAGTTTTTTTCTTAAACCTCATGAAAGAAGATTGTATGAAATCCACTGAGGTCCAAAGCTGAAATTGAGAGGATAAAATCGATGAAGTGATAAAACTGATGAAGCGATAAAATTGATGAAGCGATAAAAAAGATGAAGCGATAAAAAAAGATGAAGTGATAAAACCGATGCCCCTCACCGTGCCCCACACTGAAATTCAGAATATTTCAACATTAAATTTTGCATTTAAGTTAATGCCACCCCACAAGTCTAGCTCAGTGTTTAAAGAAAAACAACCCTTCATGGCCGGTTAGATGCCAGGGATCCCCAGACCATTTAAAGGCGCTGCTGCTCAGCGCCACGGCCGCGGCTCCGCACGCAGCTGCCCGAACACACGTACTGCAAGAATCGTGCANATATATATATATAACCTGCCTGCCACGAATAAAATGCATGCCTAGGCTATTCACTCTGTATTCTTCCAGCTTACAAAGCACTGACAGCTTGTTTTAGAGCAATGCCATTTTTGGTTTGAGCTAACCTTGTTCCCTTTGTTCCTGCAAGCATGGTTAAATGGATATGATGTGTCCTTTTGCCACCATTTCAGTCTGGTCCCAGCTTAAAAGCCCACTTACTCTTTGTTACCGAGTACACTGTTCTTGCTGTTTGATATCTAGCTACAACTATTGACTGTCATGCTCAACCATCCCCATTGCTTATTTTCAAGTTCAATTGCTAAATGTATGCAGTCATGACACCATGGAATTGCACAGATAGGGCATGAGAGGAAAAAAAAATTATTCAGATAGGTGAATTCAATGTGGATTTCATGAGATTTCATTCATCTTCAAATCATTTATATATACTGTTCATGTCTCTGAATTCAGCTTGCAGATTTTTTTTCTTTTTTTTCTTTTTTTTTTTATTTTCGTGTTTGCTTTAGGTAGATTGCAGTTTAAATCTAGCACACTTTGCCCAAGTACTGTTGTGTCCCATAACTCTTTAAAAATACAAACCCTAAACTTCCAGCAACTAAATTCCAGGCTGAATTATAGAGATTGTTGGACCACAGGTCAGAATAATACAAGCACATAGAAATCTTAGTGGCAAAAATGGTATGGTTCCATTTAACACAAAATGCAGAGGTAGGCCTGAGAAGCAGCACTGTCATGAAGAGTAGTGGAAAACTACTATAAGTAAAGATTTAAATACCATTTTAAAATTTGAACTGTAGCTCTAATATTTGCTGCTGTATGTTTAACTGTCTAGGTTGAATTTAATGTAGCTTTGTGGTTTTTTTTTTTCTTTGTGGTAAAAAAGCAAGTATGGTGTTTTTTGCAGTATTTTAAAATGTGTTTTTCCTTTAAAAACACACTCATAGGTCTTATATCTTGTTATTCTTCCGTGACATTTTTTTAAATTTAAAGTCCAATCTTTTGATGTCAAAGTACCGAGAGAAAGTCACTCAATGCTCACTATCCCCTAAGAAGGGCATGGGTGTCCCATTGGCAACATAGGGAAGGTGGAGATGAAATTTTCCCTAGAACACTTTAACGTNCCCCCCCGCTCCCGTGAGTCCACCCCAGAAGAACCCCCCCCCAGGTCAGCAGGCAGGTGCAGAGTTGCTGTCCCTGCCGGCCCCAGGCTGGGGGTGCTGTGGCCGGCGTGGGGCCGCAGCGCTGGGCTCGTGTCGCAGTCTCTAATCTCTGCTGTTGCATGTCCTGGGCAGGCAAGCGTGGGCGACGCAGCAGTGCAGGATCGCTAGACAGCAATATGGAAGTAAGTAGGAAGTTCCTGATGTCTAGCTGGATGTGATGATGTGCATTTCAAACCTTTCTTTTATATACATACATATTTTTTTGCTCTTTTTTCTTATTTTCGTGTTTGCTTTAGGTAGATTGCAGTTTAAATCTAGCACACTTTGCCCAAGTACTGTTGTGTCCCATAACTCTTTAAAAATACAAACCCTAAACTTCCAGCAACTAAATTCCAGGCTGAATTATAGAGATTGTTGGACCACAGGTCAGAATAATACAAGCACATAGAAATCTTAGTGGCAAAAATGGTATGGTTCCATTTAACACAAAATGCAGAGGTAGGCCTGAGAAGCAGCACTGTCATGAAGAGTAGTGGAAAACTACTATAAGTAAAGATTTAAATACCATTTTAAAATTTGAACTGTAGCTCTAATATTTGCTGCTGTATGTTTAACTGTCTAGGTTGAATTTAATGTAGCTTTGTGGTTTTTTTTTTTCTTTGTGGTAAAAAAGCAAGTATGGTGTTTTTTGCAGTATTTTAAAATGTGTTTTTCCTTTAAAAACACACTCATAGGTCTTATATCTTGTTATTCTTCCGTGACATTTTTTTAAATTTAAAGTCCAATCTTTTGATGTCAAAGTACCGAGAGAAAGTCACTCAATGCTCACTATCCCCTAAGAAGGGCATGGGTGTCCCATTGGCAACATAGGGAAGGTGGAGATGAAATTTTCCCTAGAACACTTTAACGTAACCCCCCATGCGAGCCCTAAATGAGGAGTTTGTGGGTCAGTGCGAACATTTTTGTTTTTTCCTTTTTTTTTTTTTTCCTTTTCGTTTCCTTTTCAAACATTTCGAGAGATTTTTTATTTTTTTTTTCGATTTTTTTTTTTTTTAATTTTTATTTTCTATTAATTTCCTTTTAGGGGTCCATCATTAGCAGTCCTCACATGCGCCGAAGAGCGACATCAACCCGAGAGTGTCCATCTCGCCCTCACCAGACTATGCCCAACTCCTCCTCCTCCCTGCTGGGCTCCCTGTTCGGGGGCCGCAGGGGCAAAGCCCCTGCCCACGCGGAGCCCGCGCCGCACCCGCACCACGGCCCCTACTGCCACCAGAACCCGCCGCCCTACCACCACCACCACCANCCGCACCACCACGGGCCGCCCGCGCCGCCCAGCGCCAGCGCCAAGCCCAAACACAGCGGCATCAGCACCGTAGTCTAGGCCCAAGGACACAGCCCGCCTCTCGAGTTTAGAGCCAGCTGCAAAGGCAAGCAACACCACACCGCCAGCGTTCTCCTAGGTTCCGTGAGCTTAAAGGCTTGCTGTTACTAAATAAAATGATTCCCGTTAGCCCAGGCCATACTGGTTTTACTTATCTACTGGATAGATGCTCACCGCCATCTGGTTAGATCTTATTTCCAAACTTGCCTTGAAAAACGTGCTGCTTGCTGAATCTGAGGAAAGCTACCTTTCACACCAAACTCCTGGACAATTTTACACGCATAATGAAAAGTTAGCCTACGGGGAAAAAAAAAAAAACAAAAAAAACCGAGACAGAACCAAGCGTTGCATTCTTGCTCTTTTATTCTCAATGGGCAAAAAAAATTAAGTAGACCTGATATGGTTGATGAAAGTACGTAAGTAAACTTNATATATATATATATATACTGTATAGTTAACATTTGTGCTTGGAAAGAAATTTTTTCAGTCCACAAAACTAGCAATATAGACTTTACAAGGAATTCCACTTACTTGATAGGACAGTATAATAGATGAATAGCATATGAAAGAGTAGACCAAAAACGTTAAATGTTAGAAACCAATTTCAAACATTTCAATATTTTCATCACGAGTCCCCTGGACTTGTTAAGATTTCTAAGCAATCATTACTAAATGTGCCAAGTAACATAGCATTTAAATGTTGTAGTCCAATACTGCTTTGTATAAATCCTTATTTTATTAACACACTGATATCATACGTAATCAGTATTAGAGCTGCTCTGCTATTTCAGGTAAGCAAACTCGTTAAGATGCAGTAACTATTCCGTAGCAAAGGAGGTGCCCACTTACCAGGGGGCACCTCCCAGCATTGGTCACACAAGTTCTTAGACACTTTAAAGGCTGTGATAACTGTGAATTTACATGATCCACATTTCTTTTGTATCCATATGGATTGAACACAAGCACATGGGAAGAGTTCTGCCAGGTGCATGTAAACACTGCAAAAACATTCATCTCAAACATGAAAATGGCAAACCTCCATCCTTCTCAGCTACTTTGGTTCCTGTTCACCATAATTTCTCATTTTTACCCCCAGCGAAGCTGAATTCTAGTCCAGAGTGTTTCCAGTGGAAGTGCTCTAAAACTTGAAGGTTTGTTTTAGAATTTAGTATAGGGTTTTTATATATATATATATATATATATATATTAAAAAAAGAAATTAAAAAAATCTGTAATTCCATGTAGCCATGTGCTAGCAACGAAGTGGCTTTACCATTTTTACTCATCACATTTGTTAGTTTGAAGCACCCAGCACTCAGCAGGCTGAGTTTATGCTCAAACCCTCACTTCCATAGTCCAGTTAGTTGCAAGACATCACATAAAAATAGGCTGTGCTGTTGTTGCTTATGTGTCGTAACCAAACCATTTGCAAATTTCTTCTCTACAATTTGTATCCCAAAATCCTGTACAAAGTTATCCATGGCGCCTACTTTGTAGTTTCAGCACTTTGAGCCACTGCAAGGACTTAACACCTAAACAGTAGAGACAAAGGAATCACAACTGCAAAACTGTACCAGCCTAAAAGCAAACCTTGAAGAGGATGAGCAAAATGTTCCAGTAAGAGATGGGTAAAAGTAATCACAGCTCCAGCCAGTCGGGTTTCTGTGTAACAGTAATAAAAGTGTCCCAAATCAGGAAGGCATGGGAGCAGCAGAATGACTTGTCATGCTGGCTTGCTCATGGCATCTCTAGCATGGGGAGGATGGGAGAGGTTCAGTCATTTTTTTCCCTTTCATACCATGGACACCACAATACCAGCAAAACTGCAAATGGAGCACTTTGTTCACCTCCACAGAGAGCAAATACAGCAATCTAGAGTTTAGCCTTCTGTTTCCAGCAGTCCACGTTTGTTTCACACACGTGCAATGTGTTTTTCCCCTTCTGCTCCTTCTCCTTGGAATGATCTCCATGAAAAGAAAACAAGTGATTCTTATTTTTCTGTATCACTCATTCTGTTCTAAATTCTGTGGCTTACCTTAAGAGGGCTCACCTGGGTCCCCTGAGGCTCTGTTCCTTGCAGTTTAAAAAATATATACTGTTCTTATAAGGGAAAGTAGAACTGTCTGCATGTCATCTAATGTTATTAGTGTGAGGCTACACTCTACATATTGTATAATTGCAAAATATATCAGTGTTACTGTTGATATTAGTTGAAGTAAAGTGATAACATATTTTAATATGTAGACTTTTCTTCATACATCTGTACCAATAGTAGAGTCTAACTGTAATTTATAGGTTGTTCCAGAAAAGATAAAGAACCATTTAGGTGCAAACATCTCTCAGAAACTGCATCTTTTAATTAAAACAGAGGTGAGAAAGCTCCTCTTCACTGGGTGATGGAGTCTGTACTTGTTTCAGATGCGGGGGCATAATGGAAGCAAAATTCTGTACATGGAATGAAGGCAGAATTTGCAGTAGCAGTGGAGAGGAAAATCTGACTCGCTGTGTTGATTAACACTGAAAATGTTAAATGTCCCAGATCCACATTTGCTTTATGTTTAAAAATCCCTTTCATTCATTTAAATGAGAGTTACATATAAATATTCTGTGCTTAAACAGTAAGCCACAGTTTAATGCCTGACCATGTGTATTTGTGAACCAAAGTGCTGAGGAGATGTCACAAACGTGCATGCACAGAAACATTTCCACACGGGTCCATGGACACTGGGGAGGAGGCTGTGCCTGCCCTGGGCATGCAGGGAGTGTGAAATCACAGATCCTTGGGAGGCTGCTTAGAAACCAGAAGTGGTCACCTGGGAGCACAGGATTGGGAAACTCTGTTCCTTCAAGCCAAGGAGAAGAAACAGGGGACTTTATTTTTTTTTCCCTGGTTTTGTTCTGTTTTGTTTCTTAGACTGTGTGTTTGTATGTACTCCAACCCAACAAACGTGTCTTGGTGTCAGCACAAGTCTCCAGACCTTTGCTTCTTGTTTAGGGTTGTAGTAAAACCTCTCTGACTCCATCCTTGATCAGCAGGTGCTTAGAGCAGTGTGGGTCATGCCTAGAATAGGAGAATTCCAACACTTAACACTGTGTGGGGTGCAGAAGATTAATTAAAATGCATTCTTCAGCCTGCAGGCAGGAGTAGAATGGAGAGGGTTTTTTCTCAGATGCCATTGCCAATTACAAACTGGTGCAGAAGTGCATAGAGTGACCGTGGTTCTCTCTTCCCATAAACGATGTGGCAAAGCAGTAATGCTGATTTGAACAAATGAAAGGGAAACGTAAAGAATGAAGGTGTGGCAACAAAAAAAAAAATCTTTTCTGGGACAACAATCAAATATATATTTGGGGGTTTTATTTTTTTTAAGTTAAGAATGAAATGTAAAACAATGTAAAAAAACCAAAAAATCAAAGTTCATCCTAATATAATGTGCGTCTTGTATTGCTAAAAACAAAAAGTCTAACATACAGTGTAGAATGATTTTCCCATCATGTACTGCATGCAGCAGAAGCCTCTTGTTTCTTGATAAAATGAGCTGAAAGACAGTCAGCAGATATTTAAACACTGAATCTCTAGATGTTGACTTGCTGTTCCATATGAAGCTGTGTGTTTTCTGCAGTTAAGCATGCATTTTGCTGTTCCCTTGTAAAATACCATCGCACTTCTTGCCTGCAAAATGGATTCTTGTGTATATATTTCAAAGAAAAGTGGAACCAATAACAAGATTCAATTTGGAAAAGAGAAAAGTGGGTGGTGAAAATGGGACCAGTAGGGGGAATAGAGAATTCTCTAAATTGTACATAGTGTGTAAATTAGCGTTACTGTAAGTCTGCAGTCACTTTGAGGTTGCCTATCTCCTGCTAGGAACTTAAATCAGCTTTTGAGTTGTATTAAAGTGTTAGAATTAGGTCTTGAATGCAGACTGTTAAAGACTTCAAAAATCATTATGCTTACAAGAAGCTTCTGTTCTGGGGAGGCTCGAGACCCCTTTTGTAACTGGGGAAGAAAGGAGTGCTTTCATTTTAATATGCATTCTGTTTGTAAGTAGTAACAGACCCTATTGATGTAAAACTATAACTGTGATCATGTGGAGAAATCAAATAAATCATTTAAAACTCTTTGTTTCTCATTTCATGCAATCCAAGAGCTGCAACTCTTCATATTTGAAATGAAGGAAATTCCCTGCAGTGGTGTCCTGGCCCTGCTGGGGCAGTGGGATTTCTGCTGCTCACTTCAGAGGGGCCAGGAACTGGAGATGTGGTGCTGGAGGTGGTGAGTGGAGTCTGTGACCCCTTCTCACTCGGCTTGGATTGGAGTGGGCGTGGATTTAAATAAATCTAATAAATTTAAATAAATTTAGTTCTAGAGTCGCTTAAAGAGCAATGAATCCAACAGCCAGGTGTGCAGACAGACAGACAGACAGTGAATCCAGCAGCCAGGTGTGCAGACAGACAGACAGACAGTGACTCCAACAGCCAGGTGTGCAGACAGACAGACGGACAGACAGTGGCTCGGGCAGCCAGGTGTGCAGACAGGGAGGCACTGCAGTGGTGGCCCGTTCCCAGAGCCCTTGAGCCCGAGCAGAGCTGACAGTTTGGATTCCTTCCAGCCGGCCCCGGGTGGCCGCGGGCGCTCCTGTGCAGGGCGCTCCCGCCCTGTCCGGGGCCGGTCCGTCTGCCCGGGGAGTGTCCGTCTGTCCGGGGCCGGTCCGTCTGTCCGTCCGGGCCGAGCCCCGCGCTGGGGGAGAACTGCCCGGCCACTCCTTGTCCTCTCCGTTCCTTGTGTGTCTCATTTCCAGCCCAGAAGGATCCTCTGCCACACGTGGCCTTCCCAGCGTTTGAATTCCCTCCTGCGGTCACCTTTGATGGTCGCCTGTGGAATATCCCGTTGTGTTCTCACCCTGCTGCGTTTCCAGCCTCTCCAGGGGGTTGGAGTGTGTCTGTAAAGCCTGGCCAAGCTAACGCCCAGCTGCCAGTTAAACTAAAATACTGTGTTTGCTTCTGTTTTCTACGAATTTTAGGAGATTCTTGGATTATTTGGGGGGAGCAGTCAGCTCTGACGTCTTTCTGGAGGGCTGTAGTTTCAGAATGTGCATCTTCATCAATGATTTTTTCATTTTTTGGTAGGTAAGTGCCCACTTTCCATCGTGATCTGTGCCACGCTCTGAGCTGTGGGACCCTTTGGAAGGTGACCGTAGAAACGTCCTCTAGTGGAAGCAGAAGAATTTGCAGAGCTGTTCTTCTCTGATAGTTCTAGTCCTGGTTTAGAAATTAGGGTTTGTAGAATTTTAATACATTTTGAGAAGGCAAGAGGTCTGCACGTGGCAGTGCACACACAACCTTTTGAAGTCATGCAATAAACAACTTCTCAAGCTCTTCTAGATAACAACTTTTTAACAACAGGGTTTTTTCCAAGTTAGTTTTTTTTTTTTTTTTTTTACTTTTTTGTTGAAATAAGAAATACGAGATTAAAAGGACAGAAAAAATAAAATAAAGAATTTTAAATGTTTTATCTGTATTTTTCTTCAGAATTTTGTTGACTTAACAATCAATCAATTCTACTTAACTTTGTTTTTTCCAGTTGGCCTTAGTGATTGATTTTCACTCAGAGTTTCATAAAAACAGGTATGGTAATTTAACATATATTTATTTTATTTCAATAGTTGTGCAGTGTTTTATTCATCTCCACCCTGTGTTGCAGCTGCATTAAGTATGCCTTTCCCAAAGGAATCTTTCTGGATTTTTACTCTACTTAGTGATTTTTTGCTGCTGTATTTTGTTGACCTAAAATTCCTGAAAGGGAACATAGCACAACCAATCCAATAGAAATATCTAATCCACACAAATATTTCATTTTAGGTATTTTTTTTAGTAGGCCTTCTTTCTGTTTCCTATTTTTTCAAGAATTAAAGCCAAATCCTGCATTATTCAGCAAAACTAAATCAACTGCAGGCTGAAGCTGATCATGAAAGTTAGGAAAATCTTAAATTAATATTTCTGCTGGAAGTCCTTCCTCAGCTAAGCAAGACTTAAATGAAAGTTGTTTGAGTGATACTGACTTGAAGCCATCACTTTTTTCAAATGTTTAGATTTATCATTTTTGCCATGTGAATAAATGCATATTTTTAAGGATAGAATTTTTAAAAATCCCCTTTATTTAGCATTTTTGCAGTAACTGAGATGTGAAATTAGCAGCATGGTTCACAAGACACAGCAGCTGACAGCAGCCACAGGAGTGTGCAATCCATCAGCTCTGCTGGGAAATGACACCACTGGAGCTTTCATTTATTTTTCATACTTGGACACAGTGCTTTAGACTGGTCTGTGTAATGAGCAAAGCAAAAATAATCTGTCTTTAACAAGATGAGCAGGGGGAATTAATTCCAAGGCAAATGAAAGGTTCATGATGGAAATGTCTTCTCTCTGCATCTTCTCAGCTCTGCTACAACACGGTGCCTCATTTCTGAGGAGCAAATGGACCTGGGTTTGTGTCCAGGGAAGTGAGAAAAGCAGGGACTGTGCACGAGTTCTGTGACTCAGCAGTGGGATCAGAGTGCACCAGGGCTGGAAATTAATTAATTTAATCATTGTCAGTCTGATTTTGTAGTGATTTTTTATAGGAGCAGAGCTCAGCTGGGAGATGCCCACCCCTGTGAGCATCTTCCCCTTCCACCAGCTCCCCATGTGCTCTTGGCTGATTATTCCTTCATTTTGCTGGCTAATATTTCTTTGTGTCCATCTTCAATGAGAAAGAACATTTTTATTTAATGATTCATCCTGTATATTGTCCTTGCCATCTTTCTGGTGGTCTCATGTCTTGGCTTCTGTCTCAGCCCTTCCACCAGGCTCCAAAAAATGACTCTGCTGTAATTAAAAATAGCATCCAAAGAAGCCCCAACCAAACCCCAAAAAAATCAACCAATCAATCACTCCCCTGCAATCACTGGAGTCTCAGAGACTTCTGTTGTCCTTAAACCCCTGAGCTGGGAAAAGCAGCAACATTTTCCAGCCCAGTGACAAACGTGCTGAATATTCCAATTCAGACTTTTAGCATCCCAGATGTTTATAGCTCTGAATTTTCATGGCATTTCAGCAGGTTTTATAAATGTCCTTGATTATCTGCTACTCCTCTGCTATGCTATTCTGTAAATTTTCAAAGTTGTTTGTGTGTGTGTATTTTATGCCTAAAGGAGGAAACTTTGTTTCTGCTCTTCCTATTTTTTTTCCCTACTAGGAAGGGCAGCTTTCTGAGCTGTTGCAATATTCCATGGCCCTGCTCACACATTTGCAGACTGCCAGCATAGCTTCATGCAAGAAAAAAACCATATACCTGTATTACATTGGTAGTGAACCACAAGGGATGTGTCCTGAACAATTCCTCTGACTGCAGGAATTTGAAATTACTTTGAAAAAAAGCTGGTGAAAAAGCACTGGCATTTTGAGTTATCTCTTTCTCTTCCCAGACGTGAAAAGGGAGAAACAGATGCCTCATTTGGGATGGAGCAAGTTATTGGTCTAATAATTATTAATGAAATGTTCCAAGCTCATGGAGCTCCTTCCTCCTCTCCAACATCAGAGTGTAATGCAGTTTATTTTGGCCAAGAGGTTCTTGACCCATCTGCCTTCTGTATTCATTTATAGTGCCAAGATGTGCTTTATCCAGTTACTGCAAGGTCTTTTTATAGCCACCCTTGTCCTCTCCCTCATCACTGTCACTGTGTGTGACACAAAGCCAGCGCTCTCCAGGCTGGCCTGCAGCTCCTCACGTGCAATCCCACGGCAGCAGCTTCTTTCTGCACTGAGTTCAGGCTATCACCCCTCATTGAGCCAGAAACTCAATTTCAATACATTGTTTGGCCTATTTTCCCTTGCTTGAAAAATTAAATCTTATTTGGCTGTTAGAAAAATTATAATGTGAAATAAAGTATAAAATACTTCAAAACGTGAGGCAATTTATTGCTTCCTTTAAATCTAACATGGATGGACAATTTCTCTGCGAGTGCCACCTGAAGTTGTGAAGAATCCCTTTCACTACCAGAATGTATCTTTATTTTTCAGGTGATTTCTTAGATGGCCACAGTCCAGTCGGTGTGGATTGACTACAGCTTGGACAAATTTATTTATGTATTTATACAGTGACCATGTTAACATCTGTGTTTCAAACACATTACATCACTTCCACAGCACGTAACCAGGAGCAAAAGTGGAAATACCAGTTCCTGCCTTCACCTTTCCCAGGATTTCATTTGTGAACCAGCTTTTTAAAACAATATTCAGAGCCAGGAGGTGATGCAATGAGTACATCATCACATGCCTGTGGGAAAGACAATTATCAATGTCAAGTGCAAAACTTTCATACCATCTGTCATGCTGAAAAGGAGCAGACAATGATTGCATAAAGAGAGGAAGAATTTAATGTATTTTCCTGGAAGTGCTGCAAAGCCTGGTGAATGTTTTTGTTAAGCAATTTAGTGACACTTTTTCAGTAAATAAAATATCTATATCTCAAAGAGCTAATTGTTATCAGGTCATTTTACTATCGAATACCAGTTTTTAAGCAGCTGGTGGAAAAATATGGAAGACTAAAAAGAAAAACTGAAGGGTAATTTTATTGTAGTCATTTACTAATATCTATTTCTGAATTCTTCCACTTCTGTGTGGAATGGGCTGAAATGGACATCACTGTGGGGAGCTGTGGTTGTTCACAAAATGTGAGTTATGAGGAGCTGTAACAGCTGAGGGATTAGCTGGCCCAGGAAGGGAATCCGAAATGATGGGAACACGTGGATGAATAGCTCAGTGGCAGAGACAGCAGAGTCATAAATAAAAGTGGGGAAAGGAAAAGGTGGGGCGTGTTGCTGAAGCAGAAGACAAAAATACTCTTTTCTTTTTCCCCCCAGTAGATTGTGCAGTTCTGTGCAAGGCAGTCTGTAGATGTATCAGGTCAGGATGGGGGATTCTGCAGAGAACTGCAGCTGCCAGGAGTGTGATTCCAGCTGTAGTTACACACAGCACTGGAAGAGTTGCACAAATGGGACAAAATCTGTGGGATTTTGGCACCATTGGTGCCAGTGCAGGGACAGAGGATTCTCGGTGCCAGGGGTGGTCTGCCTGTAGTTTCATGCTGTGGGTGTGATATCACCCCCTGTGAGGGGAAAACCCCCAGGTGTTTATTTAGGGTATGCCCACAGTGCCATCCTGATGCTTGCTGAGTGAACACACAGGGTGGGGTGTGCTGGCTGCTGCTTCTGTTCTTTTGAACTTCCTGATGAGGCATCTTTTCCCCGTGCTTCCCAACTGCCCAGCCTTGTTTTCATGGTTTGGATCATTTTCTTCAAGCAGTTTTTACCGTGCTCTGTTTATCCTTTCTCTCAAGCTGCCACATCACCCCTACATCACCAGAACCTGCCTGACTTGTCTCTGGAGAGGGTGGCCTCAGTTCAGCCCTTTCATGCCAGATACTCGGTCTGGGAGGTGTTGTGGGATCTACACCTCTCCTGACCGCCCAGGATGGTGTCCTGTGCCCAGAGCTGGGATGTGGCACTGGTGTGGCAGTGCCACCCCGGTCTCTACAGCGCGGCATCGTGTGGCTCTGCCCTGTTAACCCCACGTGTCACAAGGCTGAGCCTTTTTCCCTTCTATCCATATCATCAACCACCTGTGGATACCCTGTGAGGCACTGACACCTCAGCCCTGCATCCCAGAGATTGCAAAGTGCTGCACCCAGCTCAGCGTTCCCCACCCAATGCTTCCTGGCAGGATTAGACATCACCTCTTGCTTTTCTGCCCTTCGAAACTAAAAGTAGGATAATGTTGCTTAACCAGAGCTGAGAACATCCTTACCTTTTCCCGTCCTCTCACTCTCAGCCCTTCCTGTTTCCTAGTTGCAGTACAGTCAAGAGGCAACAAACATGACAATTTATTTGGATTACAAGATTAAAGGATTTTCATTTTACAAGTCATAAGTAAAAGAAGAAAAATAAGTGAGTTCATTAAGACTGTGTTTACTTGTTCTTTTTGTAAATGTCATTTTGTCACATTCTGCAGTTCCACACAGACCAAAGCAAAATGAGGACATGGACATGCCTAAAATGAGACAGTAACAGCAACCTTTAAAGGGCTTATTTTATCTGAAATGAATGGTTCAAATAAATTAATTCTACCCTTGAGTAAATGATGTTTAGCGCGTAGAAAGCACTTCTGCGTCGGCGAGCAGTCCCAGCCACCAGCAGGCGAGGCAGCAGCTGTGGGGCGATGGTGCCACAGACCCGCCCGTGACCTCTTGTGCAGAGAGTGCTTCTCAAGCAGATTTCAGCGTGCGGTAACCGGCTCAGTGATCGCACACGGCTTTGGCACTTGGGTTTTTAAAAAAGACAAAACCTGCTGCCAGAGGGGTGCCCGGGGGACGGGAATGCTCGGAGCAGGGCAGAGCTCACCGCAGGGCACAGTGGTCTGGCTTTGGCACTTGAGTGTGGAAAGGGCTGCAGGAGCGCGGGGCCGCTCTGGGCAGGGCTGGAGCTGACGACACGACCCTGCTCCGGCTCCTGACACACGGAGCAGGGGCAGCCAGGCTTGGATGGAGATTTTGGGGCGATTTCCATGCGCTCGGTTTGCAGCTCAGCGTTATCAACCGCGGGGATGCAGCGCTCCCTGTCTGCGGTCCGTGTCCGCTCCCCGGCCGGCCTGCACTGCGGCTTTCGCTTCGGGAAGGCGATCCAGAGGCAGCCAGGGCGCGCCGAGAGCCGTTTCGAGGCGGGACCGTGCGGCTCCAGCTGGAGCTGCGGGCCGNAGGCGGCCCGTGCTCCCCGAACGCCCGAGTGCCCGGGCACCGGCCACCGGCCTGCCACGAACCTCGTGTCGCCTTATTCTCTGCTTTTACTCGAGACCTTGCGTACATTCCTGCCTACGGGTTTGATAGGAAACGTTGGAATTCTTGTTGAAATTCTTGGCTTGAGGTGCGCTGGGCAAAGAAGTTCAAATCTGAGACAGAACGCTGTGTTAACCGGAGTTTGTTAATGCGGGGCTTTGAGTATTTATCAGAGATTGCAGGGTGAAACAAACTGAAAGAAGGAATTACTTAAATCCACTGAAAGGAGTTGATCAGTAAAGTTTCCTGCAACTGAGCTTTTTCAGGTAAAGTGTTACAACAGGCAGCACGCAGGCTCCACTGTGTTAAACCCCTCTTCAGATTATGTCTGAGGTTTTTTCTTCTCAAATTTCAATACAACAGCTTTCTGAAAACCTCTAGCGTTTCCCAGGTCCTGAATTTTTGACGTTGATATTGTTGCTCAGAGTATCATGAATAGATACGTGTGGACAGGGATAAATTCTTCTGTTTAAAAGGGAAAAGGCAGTAAAAATTAGAAGCGTCCTTCTCACGTAGCCTCCCACTTCTTGTGTTCCTTGCTTGGACTTTTTATCAATTCAAACCTGTCAAGCTGTGCTGCTCCCAGTTATGGCCCCAGTGATGATAAGGAGTGGTGGGAGTCACTCACCTTTGTCCTGGAGGCATTAACAGGTGAAATGTGCTGGGGCTTTGCATGGGACACTGTTCATGGGCTGAGCTTTGGAAGCATTAGAACAGTTCATTGGTTTTGACACAAACTCATTTTTATCAGTCCCTAAATAGGGTTACACTGACAAAGCTCGTGGGTGATGAAGGATTTTTGCATCCTCGTAGTTCTTAAGGAATCTCTTGATTTCTAATGTTTCTGTTGTTCAGGTAACACCCTCTGGTCTGGTTTTGGTGTGTAATAAAGTTGGGTCTTGTAGAGCTATTTTTCTGTTTCAGAACATTTTCCACAATTCTTAATTTGCACAGTTTTTTAGAGTCTTGGCAGTGGATATTTCCTGTAATTTTTATTTCAACTGCATGATTTGTGTATTAAACATTATTAAATAATTCTCCTATTTCAGGAAGAAGTGTTTCCTTACCCAGAAATTAGCAACGAAGAACTGGCAGAGATCAACCAGTTTGTGGGACCTGTTGAAAAGTTCTTCAATGAAGAAGGTAATTATTATGTTTTTATCCATGCAAGTGATTTAGTGATTACAAAATAATTTAGCTATACCAGTTGAATAAGATTATTATACTTAAAACATTTCATTTATGTTATGCGTTTATTGCTGCTCACATCATGATGCTGATTCTGTAGCATGTCCATTTGTGGCTTTTTTGGGGAGTATTTGGGTGCTGATCAGAAGAATTAAATCTCCAAAGCAGGAAAAAAAGCAAGGATGTAAGCGCATTCTGGGATAAAGATAGGATTTGAAATTTGTTTTAGCTTAGCTGAATTGTGCTTTTTACCACTTCATACTGGTTTATTAGAATAATAATTCTATTTGGGAAAGGCCTTATTATCCATCTGCATTCCAGGGAGCATTGCAGGGTGTTCCTTCCATTAGTGCTGCCATGGATAAGCCAGTTCCAGAACAATTGCAGAATATTGGTTTGCACAGGCAGCAATTTCTGAGGCAGTTAAGCAGCACTGTCTCAGACTTCCCATTGACAGAGATACCAGCCCTGCTTTTCCAAACACTGTTGGAGTTTGGAGAAGCCACTGATTGTCACACATCACAATTTGTGAGATCCAGGTGATTTTAACCATTAAATTGTAGTGTTGCTCGCTGACAGTAAATAAAGAATTTATTAAAATCACATTTTTTTTAATTCTTTGCTCTGTGGGGGAGCATAATTTATGGAGTAAACAACCTGATGTTTAGGGGAGGAATAAAAGGGTCAAATTATGGAGTCTGGAGAAAGTATGATTCCTGTTTGTTTTCACTGGCATGGTACAGAACAGCTCTCTTAATTCCCCAAGAATCTAAAAACTCCTAGGGACAAGATTTTCTAATTACTTCACTTATGTACTTTTTTTTTTCTTGTATTCACGATCTAGACTTGGTTCATATAGAAAATCCTGGAAATACTTTGCTTATTCCAGTCTTGGAATCTGCTGATGTGCAGAACCAGTAGAAATATGTAATTGAGAAAATGAAATAAATGATGGATTTTTCCCATTTCCAAGTCTTTTTCTTGAATATGTTGTGAGGACAAACAGGAGAGTCAGCCTGAAGCTAGAAGGAAGAAATTGTGAAGCTGGGGATGAGAAGTCTCCTCAGTGACCTTGGCCCTGCTGGGGCAATCCTGCAGTCTCACAGCTGCTCTGGGCACTAAGAAACACAGTGTTAAATGAGAAAAACTTCTGTATTTGTAGTGGACTCCAAGAAAATCGATCAAGATGCAAAAATCCCACCTGAAACCTTACAAGGACTGAAGGACCTGGGTCTCTTTGGCATGCAGATTCCAGAGGAATACGGTGAGTGAATGTCACAGCAGAACAACCTGTTCTGCATTTGGGGGGAGCATTTTGTATCACTTTTGCAGCTCTCCAACTAAAGGTGTTACACTCCTGTATTTCTGTCCTTGAAATGGATTTTTTTGGGGGGGAAGTGGCACGTTAAATGTACTGAAATAAAACCTGGTGCCTGTTCCAGGTGGGCTGGGCCTGTCAAACACCATGTATGCACGTCTGGGAGAAATCACATCCCTGGATGGCTCCATAGCAGTGACCCTGGCAGCTCATCAGGCCATTGGGCTGAAGGTAAGGCTGCTGCTTAAGGGCCAGTGCTTCTGCACAGATTGCATGGAATTGCACATTGAAAAATGGGGGGCTTGGGGGCAGCAAATCAGAATTACTGGGAAAGCATAAATCAGGTTGTTGGTGTCCCCAGCACCCTCTGCCACTGGTTCAGTGTAAGACAGAAAGGCTGGATAGGAAGTACACAGAAAGTCACTATTAGGATAATTATTCTGAAGAAAAGTACTTTAAATGATTCCAAGTTGGGGTTTTTTGGGGTTTTTTAATTGACCAAACTTGTTTAAAGTAGCTAGAATAAATAGAATTGAAATAAACAGAGTATCAGGAGGCTCAGGTGATGAGGAAGGAAAGAATTCATAAGAGAGCAACTTTGGCTGGCTGGCTTGGGGCTGGATGTTGGGGGACTCAGAGGAGAAAACTCATCTGAGAGCAAGTGTGTCAATTTTGAACTTTAATACAACCATAGGTATTTCCCTGATAGATGGATGGCAGGAAGAAGCTTGAAACCACACTAAGTTTGTTATAGCAAGAAAAAATTCCTTGTGGAATCGAGCAGACAATGCTAATGAAAAACTCTTTAATGTCTGATAAATAATACAGTGTGTTGTTCATTAAACTGTCTCTTGCTATGCCATGAAACTTGGAAATGGAGCTTTCTGAACATGCTGGAGCTTGTCAGCTCCCTCTCTTTTCCCACAGGGTGATGCTGCAGAGCTTTCTGTGCTTGTTTTTGCAGGGGATCCTCATTGCTGGCACGGAGGAGCAGAAGGCCAAGTACCTGCCCCGCCTGGCCTCGGGAGAGCACATTGCTGCCTTCTGCCTCACTGAGCCTGGCAGGTGCTGCTGCCCCACAGCTCCAAAGGGGGCTGCTGCTTTCTCTGCATTGCTTAATTGCTTAAACCTTCATTATTTGGGGCCCATGGCTTCAGTATAGAAACCTATTGCTTTATTTTTAGTTTTTAAGGGAACACTCCAGACTGTGTAATTACACTTTCCCCAACGTGCTGCTTTTGGCAGTGTCTGTCAAATCCCTGACACTTGTTCCCATCCCAGGAATTCATTTACTTAATTTCTTCCATGAATTGAAAGGATGCTTTGTTCTGAGTCAGAAGTAACGTGCTGTGACTATTCTAGGATGCTTTCAGTTCTTATTCAAAATATAACAGCCTGTATTGAAGGAGCTACCAAAACTAAAAGGAAGAATTTTGGGTGTTACTTAAGTGACAGGCTCATTGTGTGTTCACATAGCTCAAAGTGCAGCTCCAAAGTTGCTTTTGTGGCATTCTGCACATTTTGGCCAGGTCATAACCCTGATAACATGGTGGTGAACTGAAATGTCCCCTCAGGTAACTTTTAGAGCTGTTCAATCCAGTGAGCTTCCTTGTTAGTTAAAATTGATGTACTGCTGTTCAAGAACCCCTCCTTTTTACAGGATGGGAAGAGGGAGAATGTGCAGTTTTGGTCTTTTAAAGAATGTTTATTTCTTTAAACATTAATAACTTGTTTGTTTTCTAGTGGGAGTGATGCTGCATCCATCCAGACAAGAGCAACCCTGAGTGAAGATGGGAAACACTTCCTGCTAAATGGCTCCAAGGTACCCATGCACAGACTGGGAACAGGAAGGGTTTTGTCACAAGTGTAGGAAGTGTCCTTGTCTTTTGCATCAGTCTGGTACTGGGAGGTTTCCAAGCTCGAGAAGAACAACCGTGTCAAAAAGATGGCTCTTGTTGGTTTAGGCACAAAGAGAATAGAAAATTATTGTTAGGGAATTACTTCATTAAACTCCTGGTAGGAAAAATAAAAACCACTCCAGCTTCCTTCTCCATCACCCACTTGTGTGTTCAGCTTCAGGGGGGGTTGGTTAATTAGTAAATCAGCTCCCTCCATAGCAGCTTAGGTAAAAGGAAACTGAAACCTGTATTTTAACATCTCTTCATTCTTCAGGCTAGATTTTAAAAGAAAACTTGATAATTAATTAGAAATTGGTCTGCTTGGAATCTTTCTGCTAAAAGAAACAGTGGCAGAAGCCAGTCTTGAAGAAATTAGAGATGTCCTGGGTTTGGCAGTATTGGATGCATTGCAGACTTATCTGTAGTTGTTGATCCATTTGTGGTGTGAAGAGACTCACCCTGGGGGAGAGGCTGACCAGAGGATTTCTCATCAGAGTTAATTTTTGGGCACAGGGTTTGTCCAGTCTGCATTGCCCCTGTATCTCTCATGTGCCAACAGCAGCAGGATGTACCAGCTTTTGTGGAATGCACTTGTGGATTTCAATTTAATGCATATTGATTCTGGTTTTAAAGTTGCTCTAAACTTAGCATGTGTGGTCAGCTCTCCTCAGAATAGTGTTCACACTGGAAGCAGATGCTCAGTAGAACTGAAGGGAAGGAGCAGCAATTTTTCAGCACTGTGTTCTTTGCCCAGCCTGTTACAAAACCCTTGAGAACTGTGCTTGCAAAATCAGCACAGTTACATTTCTTACACACCTTCCCTCTCTCAAAACAGGTCTGGATCTCCAATGGTGGCCTGGCAAGTATTTTCACAGTGTTTGCCAGGACAGAGGTTGTGGATAAGGATGGGCAGGTGAAGGATAAAATCACTGCCTTCATCGTGGAGCGGGACTTTGGGGGTGTCACCCACGGGAAGCCCGAGGATAAACTGGGCATTCGGGGCTCCAACAGTAAGATTCACCTAAAATTGTTTGCAGAAATTGTTTTAATACTTTAATGTTTTATTTTGGTTAGATCATCTGAATCCAGAGGCAAATCAATACCTATTCCACGTTACAGTATAAGTTTCATGTTACTTTAGCTGGCTTTTCCTAGGAGTCCTTCCTGATGCAGGGTCTGAAACAAGAAATCCATTTTGTGGAGTTCATTCATTGTGCAGGGAAAGAAATCACTCAGGAGATTCAGTGGCCAATAGGTTTGATCTAGAAGTCCACTTCCATCAGCTCTTCTAAGCTTTTTAATGACTGCAGCTTTGCACCATCTTGGTGGCTGCTCAATCAGTTCCTTAGAACTAAATATAAGGACAAAACTGTAGCTCTCTGCTTACACAGTGTACATTCATAACATTTTTAATATTTTACATCAGTAATTGTTGTCAACAACAGCCTTTTCCCAATTTCTCCCTTCTTTGGCAAAGCATGTGTAATTCTGTCATAAACAATGCATTATTAGGACTTCATTTCTTGCTACAAATAGTGGCTTAGGTTCCTGAATGTCTTCTCAATATTTCTTGTGTCCTGTTTGATCAAATGTTAATTCTGTGTTTCAGCCTGTGGAGTACATTTTGAAAACACCAAAGTGCCTGTAGAGAATGTAATTGGAGAAGTTGGAGGAGGATTTAAGGTAAGCAGTGGAGAGTAATCACTGGTGGTTTTCAAAAGCCTGAAGGAGGCTGTTTTCTCCTGTACTGAAGTTTCCTCATGGGTGATGTGAGCACTGCAGGGTACAGGAGGACAGGCTCCCCCACTGACCTGTAAATTGGTGTCACTGGACACCAATTTCTCACTGGTGAGTGTGCCATCAGCCTGGATTTCTGTGTGTTTCTTTTCTTGTTGGGCTTTTGGTTGTTTTTCATGGTGTCCCCTCAGAAAAGGGAGTGACTTCAGCTGCCCTTCTGACCCATCTGGGGGACACATCCTCTGCTGGTTCCTGCAGCAGAATGTGGGAGGGGAGACAGAGGGATGAGTGTCACAAGCAAAGCCTGAGGCAAGCCCAGTCCAAGGTGCCCTGGCTGTCAGGTGCTTCTGCAGGGCTGGATTGTTTGACAAGGAAATGCTGGCAGGACCCCAGGAAGGATTCCCACAGTGGCTTTGCTGTGTAACCTTTCTCTGGGAGTGTGACCTGGGGGTTTGCAAAAGTGCTCTTACTCCTTCTCCATTTCTTACTCCTCCTGTAGCAGGCAAGTCCAGGCCTAAATGCTAAATTAAATCATTTTCCTTAATGTAGTAGAGATTAAAAGATTTTTATGGTGTCTTCCTGACATGTTAAAATGTAGGACAGTGACTTCTTTCCTTACAGGCTCTGACCTGAGTCACCTGTGTTGTGAAACAGCACCAGACTCCAGAATCTATTTTTGTACATTATTGGTCTGTATTTCATTTCTACACCTCCATTCTTGTTCCCTTCTGTGGTGTGTTGCTGAAAGGAATCTGAGGCAGAGAGCAGCCATCACAGGTCAGCTGCAAGGAGAAACATTGTGGTTCTCTTCATCTCATGAGCAGTGCTCTCTAGCTGGAATGTTTGCCCACTACAGATAAATAAATTTTTATCTACATTTTACCTTCATGTAATTAGAATAGAGATTATTTCCAAGTCACTGGATTGTCTACTTCAGGTATAAAATTGGATGTAATGGGTGGCAGGAAAAGCCCAGTTTTGAAGTATTTTCCTTGAGATGCTGAGGTGGCTGGTGTGAAGGCACTTCCCAGGGCTGGAAGTGTGTCCAAGTGAGGAGTGGAATCCAGGGAATACTGAAGCAGGAAGCAGTGCCCAGCGTGGCCTAAGGAGAGTGTGGCCTGACTCTCATCTGTTTCTTCACAGGTTGCCATGAATATCCTCAACAGTGGAAGATTTAGCATGGGCAGTGCATCTGCTGGAATGATTAAAAAGTTGATAGGTGGGTGAATGGGGTGCTCTGGATGGCTGGGTGCCAGCAGAAACTGCTCAGCTTGAGGCAGACAGTGCAGGACATTCAGAGTGGGAACAGGAGTCTTGATCTTGTCATAGCATGCTTTGACAGCTTTAAAACACTAAAACATGTTTTTGAAAAATAGTTATTAAAAGCCTGTTTACAGAGGTTTTGGAATAAAGATTTTTTTCCTTTCATAGAGTGTTGGTTCAGTTCATAGAGTGGGAGGTTATTGCTTCTCTTGGACTTCTTTGGGGTAAAATGTTCTTCCCAAGGAAAAAACCTCTGTACTATTGCTTTTGGGAGGTGTAATCTCCCCCAGAACTTCCCACCTGAATAACTGGCTCAAAGCTACACATGGTAATTTAGGAATTAAACTGGTTTCTGCCAATAATTAGCCAAAAAGACCCCAGAAGTGTCTCTAATCAATTAGCACCAAAACTGATTACTTCTCTAAGAGTACAAGTTCAAAACAAGTACCTGGTTCAAAAGCCTTTGGCAGGCTGGTCCCAGACTTGATCAACAGCATCAGTGTGAGGGTGATTTTCACAAAGTGCTGCTTCTGGAGCAGCCAGGGCATAGACTGGAGTGTCACCATCCAGGGAAAGACACCAGCAGCAGGAATGGTCTGTCACAGCCCTTCTGAGATGGATTTGTTTTTCTTTCCTTATAGAACTGACATCAGAGTATGCTTGCACCAGGAAACAATTCAATAAGAAACTCAGCCAATTTGGATTAATTCAGGTAACAAAAAATGAAACACCTAAATCTCTGTGCCAAGTGCCAAGACATAGATTGCATTGGGGGTGTTTTGGCTTTACTGGTTTAAAGGATTTGCTGGAAATTTGTGTAAACCTGTTGCCAACTTCAGTATGCTGATCTTTTAAACCTCCAGAATGATAAATGTATAAAAGTATTTTTTATTCATTGCTGTTTTGAAGTGGTACTTTTTATTGATGGATTGAAATGGTGATGTTAAACATATAAAAACGGCAGGTGTTTTTAAGTTTGAGGGTTTTCTGTGGACTTTTGCATCTGAACTTCTATATGATTCCTCATGTTGCTGTGTGGCAGGAGAAGTTTTGTCTGATGGCTGTGAAAGCCTATGTGATGGAGAGCATGGCTTACCTGACTGCAGGGATGATGGACAGGCCAGGCTTCCCTGACTGCTCCGTGGAGGCTGCCATGGTCAAGGTAACCAGTGCTGGGGAAGGGTTCTGTGTTCAGTCTGCAGAGGGCTGAGAGCCCAGGGGCTGCATTTAGCCAGGCCAGAGAGGCACTGCAGCCAGGAGAAATGAGAGATACTGTTCTCTCTGAATCCCACAGGCTCAGGCTTCTACAAAATAAAACCAGCAGGGAGCAGGTTGGGAATATCACAGCCCTCCTGAGCTGGGGTCTGGGCAGGCCTCTCATGAGCACAGGGACACTCAGTTACACCCTAGCTGCCAGCCTGGCTGAGCTGCTGCTTTGCCAGCTTTCCCAGGGAGCTGGTGGCAGGCAGAACACACCCTGTGGAATGTCTGGGCTGTGGCTGCCAGGGTGACCCTCACAGTGTGGCTACTGCAGGAAACTCCTGCTCTGGGCTCCAGCCAAGCAGCTGCAGCTGCTCTGCCTGTGTGGGGCTGCCCCTTTCCCTGGAATGTGTCCTTTTGGAGAGTGCCTTAGGAGGGCACTGTTTGAGCTTAACCAAACCCCCTGAGCCACTGGGACACTGTTCCAGGCCAGTTAACAGGACTGGTGCAACACAGAAAATGCTGCAGCAGTGTCCTGTAGATCCAAGCCCAGAGCAGAGCATCCTGTGTTTACTGCTGATTTATTAGCTGCTCACTGGTGCTGAAGCCCTGTGCCATGGCAGGTGTTCAGCTCTGAAGGTGCCTGGGCGTGTGTGAGTGAGGCTCTGCAGATCCTTGGAGGCCTTGGCTACATGAAGGATTACCCCTATGAGCGCTACCTCAGGGACACCAGGATCCTGCTCATCTTTGAGGCAAGTACCAGCATCCCATTTCACTGCAAACTGCAGTTCACACATTCTAGAAAGGTGAGCAGAAACCTGAAGGTTTGGTTGACCAGGACTTCATTCCTTCAGCTGCAAAGTCTGTAGCAGAGTAAGACTGCAGGACAAACCTTGTTTTCTTTGGAGTATCAACAGTAGTTCTGTGTAATAAAAGAAGCTATGATGGCTTTTATAGACTGACCACAGTATGAGTTACTTTTCCTCCTGTGTGCTTCTCACAAGTAGGGAAACTCACAAAAGATCAACTTAGAAGTTTAATTAACTTATTGACAGGCATTTTTATTAAAAAAAGGTTGGTTCTGAAGCTTATTCTCTTTCCAGGCTGGATTGTCTTGACCCATCGTGTGCACATCAGGATCACTGCCAGACTTGACTTTAGCTCAGCTCATTTTGAGCAGTTCTGCAACTATTTAAATGTTCCTTCACTGGAACAGTGCTGAACTTCTTTCACTCAAAATGCATTTGGTCTGGCTACATTAGGCTACATTTGTGTGTTTAATGATGAAGGGCTTGACTTCTGCAACACCCTGTGAAAGCAGAATTACAACTGAGATAAAGCAAAAGGCAGCAGATTATGGGTGGGGAGAGTTATGTGATACTGGAACAGTGGGAAGGGCACAGGGGCAAGCAGACCTGCTTGGAAAACACTCAGTGTTGTAAATTCTAGTTACCCACTTGTCTCACTTTCTCCTCTGTTTTTCCCAGGGAACCAATGAAATCCTGAGAATGTACATTGCACTGACAGGGATGCAGCATGCAGGGAAGATCTTAACTGACAAAATTAAGTATGTTCTTCTTTATTGTTAATAGTTTTAAATAAACTAAACAGAATCTGATAACTTTATAGATAAGAGAAGAAACTGTAGGGGAAACCTGCAGTATTTTCTATTTATTGCCTATAAAAGTTCAGTGTTACAGGGGCTCTATGTCTTTTTAATGGGATGGTTCATAGATTTAGGTGGTGTAGCATTTAATGCATTTTATCTTAGACTTTTACACAAGCTGTAGTTATTTCTTTCAAGACCAGTAATGAATATTTTGTATCTGAATGAAGTTGTATGGGCACAACAGCTGCATTGTGCATATTGAGTACTGGTCTCTGGAAGTCCTTGTGGGTGTCTTGAGAGCAGCTGATGACTGAAGGCTTGTTCACACAGTTGTTCTCCAAACTTCACAGTAAAATGGATCAAGACTTGATAATTCATGGACAAGCTGCAGGCATTTTGCTAAAGCATTTGGAATTCCAGCTGGTTATGTCTGAACCTCTTGGAATCTCCTTAACAGCCGTTCCTTCCCCAACATTTCAGAGCCATCAAGCAAGGAAACATGGGAGTGGCCCTGGGGGAGTTCCTGACCAGGTTACAGGACACCCTGGGCAGGAAGGTGGATCTGGGGCTTGTAGGTGACCATGGGGTGGTGCATCCCAGCCTCCAGGTAAGGGCCTCACTGCTGAGCTCTCATGTCTGTGCCCCTTGCCACAACTTGATCCCCTCTTTTTACAAACCAAACTGTGTGCTCAGGAGCTGTGGGATTTTCCAGTGTAAGCAGATGTTGGCACCATGTCAGGGTAACAAGTTACAGTTATTGTCCAGGTATCAAGGGAGGATGAGGGCTGCTCTAAGCCTGTCTTTGTACCAAATCCAGGTTTAGATCCATTTGGGTGTTTTGTATAAATTGACCCTTCACCATACTGAAGTGTCTGTAATAGCTGCCCTTTGTTGTGAAGTCAGTTACAAAACACCAGAGCTTATCCTGTTTAATCATAACAGAGTTTCAGGTAAGAATTTCTGTGAATTGCACATACATGTAGTTGCTTAATGACTTAGGAAAGAGGTTTTATGGCCAAAAATGAGTGTTCTGTTAATTGCACATAGATAAGGTATATTTTTCATGGGATGTTCTGTTAGTTTTGTCAGCATAAGCTTATACTGAAAGTTACCGAGAGTAACTCTAGAAGAGCAGCAAAGTGGATGAATGTTAAAAAAGGACCAGTGCTCACCAAGAGAAAATCCAGTGTCTTGTTTAAAGGGGAGGGTGTGTGCTGCTTTTTATATTATAAAACCACTCAAATTGTTTTATTTTCTGTTTTGTTTTATAGGAGAGTGCCAAGAAACTTGAAGAAAATGTTTATTATTTTGGAACTACAGTCAGGGGCCTGCTAAGTAGGTTTGGCAAGGTAACAATTTATTTTGTCTGTTGTCTTTGTTACTGAGAAGTTTATCCTTGGGGCCCCACTGGAACCTGCAGGGGACTGAGGGTGGCAGGACCCAGCACTTCTTTCACATGACACCTTCTCTCTGAGTGTGAGAAAACACACTGACGATGTGTACTTTTTGTAATGGACAAGTTACATTTTTAAAACCAAAACCAAAGCACCAGCACCCTCAGTGAACTGATTGTTTTCTTCTCCTTGTGTAAGCACAAATCCTGTTGCTGCAGGTATTTAGCAAAGTGGTTTATAGTGCACAGCAGTTTTTCAATTTTACAAGCAGACTGTTCAAAGGTGCAGCTTAGTTAACCCAAAACTAGCTATGATAATTTCTGACCTAGGCTAGAACCTGTTTATGCAAAATAAAGCTAAACTCGAAGTATGGCCACTGGTATTTGGTTAATGTTTTAAACTGACAAACTGCAAGCTGATAACGATTTTCCCTCTTGCAGACAATAGTGGAGGAACAGCTGGTGCTAAAGAGAGTGGCAGATGTGGTGATTAATTTGTATGCAATGACTGCAGCCATCTCTCGGGCGAGCCGCTCCATCAGCATCGGGCTCAGGAGCCACGACCACGAGGTGAGTCCTTCAGCACCAGCCATTCCCACCCAGGCTCAGCTCCTGGGAGCAGGTAGGCTGCATTTGTGGGGAATTACAGCAAATGTTCCCTTAACAGTGCAGCAGAACGTGGCTGAACCTTCCAGAGTGCAGGAGCCTCTCAGGGGCTCTGCTTGTTGAGCTGCACACTCAACATGTTTCAAATACTTCTTTAACATGTATGGAGACATTTAGAACCTCATCACAACTCTGCACATTCTCTCAAATCTGTTAACACCATGCAATTCTTCACGAGCTCTTTCCATATAATCATTAATAAACATGCATAATCACAACAATATTTGGCAATGCC
>VXBS01010594.1:960-15567 GCA_013400255.1 Sitta europaea | reverse complement strand
GTCAGGTGCCCACCAAAGCCACTTTCTCACTTCCCTCCTCAGTTGGACAGGGGAGAGAAAATAAAATGAAAGATTCATAAGTTGAGATAAGGACAGGGAGAGATCATTCACCGATTGTCATCACGGGCAAAAAAGACTCAACTTGGGGATATTAATTTAATTTATTACCGATCAAATCAGAGAAAGATAATGAGAAGTAAAACCAAATCTTAAAAACATTTTCCCCCCATTCCTCCCTCCTTCCCAAGCTTAACTTTATTCCTGATTCTCTACCTCCTTCTCCCCAGCAGTGCAAGGAGACAGGGAATGGGGGTTAGGGTCAGTTCATCACATTGTTTCTGCTGCTTCTCCCTCAGGGAGAGGAGTCCTTCCCCTTCTTCATGTGGCATCCCTCCCATAGGACCCTGTCCTCCACAAACTTCTACAACATGAGTCCCTCCCACAGGTTACAGTTCTTCATGAACTGCTCCAGCATGGGTCCCTTGCATGGGGTGCTGTCCTTCAGGAACAGGCTGCTCCAGCATGGGCTTCCCACAGGCTGCTCCAGAGTGGGTCTCCTCCATGGGCTGCAGGTAGATCTCTGCACCTCCCCCCCCCGGGGTTTCCATGGGCTGCAGGGGGACAGTCTGACATCACTATGGTCTTCACCATAGGATGCAGAGGAATCTCAGCTCTGGCATGTGGAGCACTTCCTCCGCCTCCTTCTACATTGACCTTGGTGTCTGCAGAGTTATTGCTCTCCCATATTCTCCTCTCTTCTCTGATCACAATTACTTCTGTGCAATAACTTTTTTCCCTTCTTAAATATATTACTCCAGATGCATTGCTACCATTGCTGATTGGCTCAACACTGGCCAATGGTGGGTCTGTCTTGGAGCTGCCTGGCATTGGCTCTGCCAGACATAAGGTGAAGCTTCCAGCAGCATCTCACAGAAGCCACCCCTCTAGCACCCTGCTACCAAAACCTTGTCATGCAAACCCAGTACAGCAATACATTCAGATAAATAGTTCAAGTGAAAAATTAGTGTATCAAATATTTTGGGGTCAAGCTTGGTTTGGTCTCAAGCAATAATGTGACTTCAAAGATGCTAACAGTAATTAGAAAACAATAATGGAGAGTTATCAGATTCTATATACCATGAATGTCATTGAATGGATTTAAGTTCATATCCTTTACCTTGTCCTGACTATGGAATAACAAGTGCTACTGTTTCAACTTGCACATTCCATGAAATTCCATGTTCTAGACACCATTCAAAATAAAGTGTTGATATAATTTGCCATGAATATAAAACCAGAAGTTAATACTGAATATCAGCAAAAAAAAAAACCCAAAAAACAAACAAAGTTATTGGATTTGTTTTATGCTTCTTTATAATAAGCAGCAGAGTCAAACATGGATAGATCTGAGGAAGAAGAAAATATATATGGGTCAATCTCTCATGACTAAAAACCTAAGTATTTTCAATAATAAAATGTCAAGAACGAAAGAATTAAGCATTTAATTGCCAGTTGGCCTTTGCTTTTTGAGCCTGGATTAATTCTACCTAATGTATCCTTAAAATACTGATAAATTCAATTGCAAACCTAGGAGCCATGTTTCTGAATGCTTCTACCTTACTCACAGAGAAAGAAAAAGGGTAAGACAACACAGAAATAAAATAAAACGGCTGTGGACTCTAGAGGAAGTACACACATTTCAACTGGGGCAGGTAGGAGGAGAGAAAAGAAAGAGGGATGGGAGAAAGTTACTAGCAATGATTTTAATTGTCATCACATCAGATGGTACTCTCCATTCAGTCTATCAAAATTAAATGGACTCTTCAAAACACACCACAGCTGCTTATTTATCAGAATATCCCATCTTTATGAGAGGCAGCAAAAGTTGGACATTTTAAAATTATATTTCAGTATCTGCTGTGGAAACACCATACAATCACATGAGAATTAATCTTGATTTGATGTTTTTCAGAATTACTTTGAGTGACCTGAAAATTTCAGAGATGTTTTTATTCACAGCTAATATTGCCTGCCCAACGTCAACTCTAAGAGTTTGGGAAACCGGACCAGGAGAAGAGTGGTAAGATGAATTCCTGACTCTCCCAAAATATTTCATTGCATCTTAAAGTAGTCGAATCAAGGAGTGGGATTTCTTCATAATTCCCAAGGACAGTACTGGTAACAGCTAGGAGGGACTGTAAAGGACTATGCATTATGTTTGTACAGCATAAAACAAGTGATCAGTAGGCTCAAAAAGCTGAAATATAAATGTAAACACAAGGTGTCATGGTTTAGGAATGGTATTCCCCAATTTAGTGTTCCCACCGAAAACACCCCAGACCACGTGCCACTGGTTCACTTCCCTCCCCCCCCCCATGGCAGGATGGAGACGAGAATAAGATGCACAAAATGGTAAAGATTACGGCTTGAGAGAAGAACAATTTACTGTAAACTGCAGTGAAATAAGAAAAACGAACAGCAACGACAATACTAATAACCAGGACACCAGGGTAATCACAACTTACCTCACAAACAATTAAACTGGATTATGTTAATAAAAAAAAAATCAGGATTCACCTATATTGAGGAGAAACATGCTCTAATTAGAAGCACAAGCACAATGCCAAGCACTAAGGAGCTGACTGATCTACTGAAATTATATCCTGGGAGGCTGCTCTATATTTTAACAAAATTACTGAGACTGCAGACACACGCTCTACTGTTGTGAAAAAAATAAGAAACAAGTTTGCTTTTCCTTTGTTTCTCCATTTTGGGTGTTATCCTTTATTTCTCAATATGGAACTATTAACTCTGTTTCCCAGTAGAGGTAAACTTCAAAAACCTGGATACTTCAGTCAAATATCTTTTTCTCCTCTTTTAAACCTACTTTACAGAAAATAAAAGCCTTTTTTTTTGTAAGATCTGATTAGTGAGAGATGCCTCTGACAGAGTAGCAAATGAGACCATATCACTTGGGGTGGTATGTGTATGAGCAGTTGCTCCCTTTTCCACAGTGGGAATTATTGTCCAGAAGCATTAACCAGGATGTGCTAACCAGATCTTGCCTCACCCAGCCTGGAATTAGTGCCTTCGTGTTGCAAATTCCTCCCTTCTGTGCTTATCTCAAGTCTCCACTGTGGTGGTTTATCTTATAGCAAGTTCCTTCTGTGGCCTTGTGTCGTGGTTTAGGAATGGTGCTCCCCAGTTCGGTGCTCCCCAGTTCAGTGCCCCCACTGACTCTCCAAACCACACACTGTTCTCTCTTGCTCCTCTGTTTTTACCTCCTCCTCCCCACCATGGATGGCTGGAGAAGAGAGTTGGAGGCACAAAAGGCAAAGATCATGGGTTGAGATAAGAACAATTTACTGGAAACATCAATAAGATAAGAAAATGAACAGTAACGGCAACAATATTAATAACAGAGTGTACAAGAAAATAAATGATTCATGTGGAAAAACTCCATGATAACACACATCAGAAGGCTCCCTCAGCCATATTTTCTCTTCCGGAAGGAGCCCCTTCTCCCCATAAAAGCCCTTTCCTCTGCCACAAGCAATGACATGAGATGATATAGAATAACCTCCAGATCCCAGTCATGCCCTCTCCCAGCTACTGAAAAAAATTAACTCTGTCCTGGCTGGAAGCAGGACACCGTGACAGTGTTTGAGACTGGCAACTGTGCTCCTTGCACCTTTGTAGGCAGACAGGCAGGACAGAGGAAAACTAGCTTTTTCAAAGAAGCCACTACTTCTAAGTCTTTGCTACTAATTTGGATTTCTAATTCCAGCTTCTTGTCACTTGACCTAGTTGTGCTTTTGATACCTTTTTTCTCCCAATTTTTTTTTTAAAAAATTATTTTAATAAAATACAACAAATTCACTATCATTTTAATTTATATTGATACATGGAAAAAATAACTTTACAACTCGCAGGAGTTGAAAAATCCGGTATGCTTTATTCAGCGCTGATGGCACATGGGGGATCTCTCCTCCAAAGGCATGCGCAACTTTTGCAGTGCTCATAATCCCCTTTTATCCCCATAAGCATATGAATTACGTAATCCCTTCGTGCACAGTCATTTCCCAGCTCTGTCCAGCCCCGCTTCGTATGCAAATTGCCCAGTGAGTCCTTCTGTGGCTGCGCGATGCCCATGGGGTCACACGGTGGTCTCTGGGGATGAAGGCAGGAGTCTTCCTCGAGGTTGAACTTTTCACCTCGGCTCTCCACGCATGCTCTCTGAGATCTTGGTCTCAATCCAAACCAGAAGATTGGTTCTGTCCGGTTGTCTGGGTCTCATGAGCTTCTATTATCTGGAGGCCTTGTAAGTCTGCTACACTGCACCTGCATTTTTGTAAACAATTTCCCTTTATCATGCTTACTTGCATAATTCTGAGTTGTTTTTCTGCACGTACACCTCGTCTACTGTGAGAGCTGTGTACGCATCCTGCCGTTTGCAGGCCCACCACAAGTGATTTTAGGCAATAAGCATAGTTTGGGTTTTTAACAAAGTCTCTAATAAAATCTCTAATTTCTAACCCCTTGTCTCAATATCACATTGCAAGGTTTTTCAGCAAGAAAAGAGCAAGAGAGCCCTTGCTTCATGCTGCCTCACAGGAATCAGCATTTCAGAAGCATAGGAGCCACTCTCCATGAGTTTCAAGCCACTGAGGGGGGGGTGGGTCTGCAACTGCCAGGAAGTTTCTTCCAGTGNTTTTAAAAAATTATTTTAATAAAATACAACAAATTCACTATCATTTTAATTTATATTGATACATGGAAAAAATAACTTTACAACTCGCAGGAGTTGAAAAATCCGGTATGCTTTATTCAGCGCTGATGGCACATGGGGGATCTCTCCTCCAAAGGCATGCGCAACTTTTGCAGTGCTCATAATCCCCTTTTATCCCCATAAGCATATGAATTACGTAATCCCTTCGTGCACAGTCATTTCCCAGCTCTGTCCAGCCCCGCTTCGTATGCAAATTGCCCAGTGAGTCCTTCTGTGGCTGCGCGATGCCCATGGGGTCACACGGTGGTCTCTGGGGATGAAGGCAGGAGTCTTCCTCGAGGTTGAACTTTTCACCTCGGCTCTCCACGCATGCTCTCTGAGATCTTGGTCTCAATCCAAACCAGAAGATTGGTTCTGTCCGGTTGTCTGGGTCTCATGAGCTTCTATTATCTGGAGGCCTTGTAAGTCTGCTACACTGCACCTGCATTTTTGTAAACAATTTCCCTTTATCATGCTTACTTGCATAATTCTGAGTTGTTTTTCTGCACGTACACCTCGTCTACTGTGAGAGCTGTGTACGCATCCTGCCGTTTGCAGGCCCACCACAAGTGATTTTAGGCAATAAGCATAGTTTGGGTTTTTAACAAAGTCTCTAATAAAATCTCTAATTTCTAACCCCTTGTCTCAATATCACATTGCAAGGTTTTTCAGCAAGAAAAGAGCAAGAGAGCCCTTGCTTCATGCTGCCTCACAGGAATCAGCATTTCAGAAGCATAGGAGCCACTCTCCATGAGTTTCAAGCCACTGAGGGGGGGGTGGGTCTGCAACTGCCAGGAAGTTTCTTCCAGTGTTTTGGCAGCATTGGAGCCTTTTGGACAAAAATAGTTTATTCCAGGTTTTCTTTTTCCCTGCTTCTGTTGTTGTTTGGGGGCAGGGAGGGAGTTCTGGAACCACAGAGGCTTGGTTGCTGTGTTGTTTTCCTTTGTTCTCTCTCTTGGCTGCATGGTCTGGAGAAGAGGGCTTTTCTGCCACCTTGTCTTTGTCCTCTGGGCCACATGGGCTGCCATGGTGGCTGCCATCTTGGGAAAAGGGAGCTTCTCCACCATCTTGTGTTTGTCCTCTGGGCCACTAGGCTGGTGGCCATATTGTTTTCTTTGTTCTCAGGGAGGGGGCCATGTAACTCAGCACCTTTGTATCTAGTGGCTCTTGCTGTTTTCTTGGTTATTGCCATTTTTCATTTAGTAAACTGTTATTTTTTCACTTATCTCTTCATATTTGTCTCTCCTTATTGTTGAAAGGGGAGTGGTTAAAACTATGGGGAGATAACATTTCAAAGTCTGCACCCCATAAAATTGTCTTAAACTAAGACAGGTTGATTTTGAAGTCTCCTAATAATGACTACCTGGTACACTTCCTAATCTACACCTGAAATTAGGAAACATGCAGCAAATAATTCCAACACCACCTATGTTTGTCTTTCTCTTGCAGAATGAGAGAGAAGGCCTTGACACTGTGTAAGCACCGTTCAGCAGTAACATCAGTGTGTATCAACAATGTTTTCAACACAAATCCAAAACATATCACCATGCTAGCTACTACAAAGAAATGTAAGTCAATCCCAGCCAAAACCAGTACAACTTCATAAATGCAATTCTGTACTGCTTAAATTTATGTATGTCCTTTCAATTCCACACTTCAAATAATTTTTATCTTAAAAAAACCCCAACAACCATCAACCTTTCCAATCAAAACCAAACAGTAACAGTTTCATAAACCCATGAGTACATAAGAAAAATCTATAAGGACACTTTTTTACCCACTAAAAAACAACCACCCTCAAATTCAGTAACACCTCACCTGCATCAGCTCTGGACCGCTGACCGGGTGATTTTCCAAATGGGGTCTTCATTCATCTGTGTTTAAGTGAGCAGCAAAGCTGCTGGACTAGGGTGAAAATCCAGTTCTTCCCAACTCCACAAATATCTTCTTATTCTCGTAATACAACAGCTACTTATTAATATACCATCCAATCATCAATTTGTTCTTCCTCAAATATAGGAGAAGCACTTTCAGTTATATCACTCTGAAAAACAAATCAGAAAATACAGTCTGATTTGAGACTTGGTTAAAATAAACAATGACGTGAAACAAAATAATTTTTCTTTCATGTTCAATGAGAAGTCTCTTCATATTCTGTTATTGTGAATGCATTCCATATTATGCACTAATTTTCAGAACTCTCATACTACATTTGAAAATTATAATGAAAACACCAGAAGAGAGAGCATGAAAGCATAGGATTCTCACCCTCCCCAAGTCACAAAGCAGCTATTCCCATTGCAAAAAATTTATTGCATTTCAGGGACAAAACCCCATATTTCCTCTGAAAGCTTCTATAATAGTTTTTAGTTTAGTCTGTACCACCCTTATGCTTACACAGATGGTTACTGTGAGAGATGCAAGGCATGGAAGTTAAACATTCTTGTCTGCATTACAGCACCCATCTGTCAATAGACTTGAACAAAAAAAAAATCAAAACAAGTGGGTTTTTCTACCTTCTGTGGGAAAAACCCCCACAAACAGTGTGTGGCATGGTGCGGCAGTTTGCTTGGCAGATCACAAGGAAGGGTGTGCAGGGAAAGCACTGAGGCTCTGCAGCTGGAGTAGTTAGCTCAGTTGATGGCCATCGCCCTCGCCAAGGGAGATCAGATATGGTTTCCACTCAGACAGAAGCTGTTTCCTCTGCGCACCAGAAAGGATGTGGCAACCCAGATGGAGTGTCCACAAAAACACAGAGCCATCCAGGTCTTAGGCTGAAAGGAGTGCCAGTCTGGCACTGATCTCAGAGGTCAACAGAGAAAACAGCTCTGTGAGGTGCAATCAGGTCAACAATCTGCTCAGCCCAGTGGCAGAGCTTAGAGAAGCAGAAAGGCTAAGAAGTATCAGGGACTCTCAGGAGATTGACCAGTGGAGCCACACTCTACCATGCCTTAGACAAATGACCTGCCATGTACTTCACAAGAAGCAGTAGATCTCCTACCCTCTCCCCACCAGGAAGGAGGGGACTGCAGAGATGGAGTGGTGTAGAAATGGGTTTCTACTCAGGGTGTCAGGCAAATCCCCTCCTGACCTACTTCACCTTCCCAGATGCCCTTATACAATAGTTATGAACCCTGGAATCCGAGGACCAGGGAAATGAGAATGTGGATGAAAGTTCATCCAGGCTGGAGGGGTTGCCTAGGGCAGGGTAGCCTACCCACTGCATCATGACCTCCTCAGTTAAGAAAAAAAGAAGGGTTGTAGTAGCAAAGAAGTAGTAGTCATTGGTGACTCTCTTTTGAAAGGAACAAAGGGCCAAATATGCTGACTAGACCCAACCCATAGGGAAGTATGCTGCCTTCCTGGGGCCTGGGTAAGGGACATCACCAAGAAACTTCCCAGCCTGGTACATCCCACTGACTATTACCTGCTACTGCTTTTTCAGGTGAGCAGTGACAAAGTTCCAGCAAGAAGGCTACAGATAACCAAAAGAGACCTCAGGGCCTTGGGACAACTGGTCGAAGGATCTGGAGCACAAGTTGTGTTCTCTTCTGTCCTGCCAGTTCCCTGCAGGGAATGATGGGGCAACAAACAGGAAAATCATGCAGATGAACACCTGGCTTTGAGACTGGTGTCACCATTAGAATTTTGGGAGTTTTGATCATGGGTCAGTTTACATGACACCAAGCCTGCTGGCAATGGATGAGGTCCCTCCATCCCAAAGGGGGAAAAAAAGGATTTTAGCTCAGGAGATAGCAGGGCTCATTGAGACAGCTTTAAACTACATTTGAAGGGGGATGGGGACAAAACCAGGCTCAACATAGATAAGCCTGGGGTTGCCATGCAAATGCTTGAGGGACAGTGTGCTACCAAGGTCCTTCAGTCTGCCATATCAGTGGAGGTAGGGGATGGAGATCCATGCAAAAGTAAGGATGCAAGGGTTAATAATGTGTTATAAATCCCAGAAGTACCTGAGAATGGTCACACATTAATTAGGGCTTCTCCCCAAAAAAAGGCAGTAGGGTTATTAGCCCAACTGAAGTGCACTTACACCAATGCACACAGCATGGGCAACAGGAGGAACTGGAAGCTGCTGTGCATCAGGAAAACTATGACAGTTACCATCATGGAAACACGGGGGATGATTTGCACGACTGGAATGCTACAATGGATGGCTATAAACTCTTCAGAAGGGATAGGCAAGGAAGAAGAGGCAGTGGGGTAGCCCTGTATGTTAGGGAGTGTTTTGATTCTTTGGAGCTTGATGATGTGTTACAAGCTGCCCCTGAAGGCAGGGTAACTGAGGTTCTTGTTAATAGATCCCTTGGGGCAGATTAGAGGGACACTGAATGACTGGTGTATATATATGAGTTTTCCACCTGAGCCTTATCCAAAGGGAGAACATTGGCATGATAAAAAGCATTATCCCACCACATAGGATCTGCTTCTTATGGGCCTTTTCCCTTATCTGGCTTAAAACCCAGCTTGTTAACATTAGTTAGAGGTTATCCAGTACACAATTGCAGGGCTCAACAAGTTTATCTAAACAAAGGTCAGTTTGTAGTGGTCATCCTCCAGTGGTAAATGCGCACCCCCTCTGCACCTGGGATGTTTTTTGCAGAACAGAGGCTTTGCTACCACATACCCAAAAACTCTCCTCCTCCCCTTTGGTTGAGGGGTGCAAACCTGCCCTCAGCAAAGCACTCTGCTGCTTTTGCAAATGGCCGACCATTACCATTTCAGTCTCTCACATGATGGTAGTTATAGAGTTGAATGTATAGAGGTAAGTGTACTGGGTTTTTATGGCCAGGTTTTGGTAGCTCCTGGCAGGGACCTGCAGACCCATGGAGGGAGGAGCCCATGCCAGCACAGGTTTCTTGGTAGGACTTGTGACCCTGTGGGGGATCCACACTGAAGAAGCTGTGCATGAATGACTGCACCCCATGGAAGAGTGACCCACATTGCAGCAATTTGGGGAGGACTGTTGTCTGTGGGATGGACTCACACTAGAGAAGTCCATGGAGAGCTGTTTCCTGTGGGAGAGACCCCACATTGGAGCAAGAGAAGGACTCCTCTCCCTGAGCAGCAGCAGAAACAACTTGTGATGAACTGAGTATAATCCTCATTCCCTGTCTCCCTGCACTGCTTGGGGGGAGGAGGTAGAGCTTGGGAAGCAGAGAGGGGTATGGGGAAGGTGTTCTTAAGGTCTTATTCTTTTTCTCATTGTCCTCCTCTAATTTTGTTAGTAATAAATTAAATTAATACCTCAAATTTGAGTCTGTTTTGCCCGTGACAGTATTTGGTGAGTGATCTCCCCCAGACCTTATCTCAACCCATGAATCCTTTTGTTATATTTTGTGTCTCCTGTCTGCTTACAGAGGGGAGTGATAGAGCAGCTTTGGTGGGTGTCTGGCATCCATCCAGGGTCAACCCACTACAGTAAGAATCAGGGAGAAGGCTAACAAGGCAGATATCCTGGTGGAAGTGTTATAGACCACCCAGCTAGGATGAAGGGGCAGATTAAATATTCTATAAGCAGCTGGGGGAAATCTTGTGATTGCTGGACCTTATTCTCATGGGGGACTTCAACTTACCAGGTGTCTACTGGAAATACAACAGAGCAGAGAGGAAACAGTCCAGGAGGTTTCTGGAGTGCATGGAAGAGAACTTCCTGACACAGCTGGTGAATGAGACAACCAGGGAAGGTGTCCTACTGGACCTGCTGTTTGTAAATAAAAAAGGACTGCTTAGACTAAAATTCAGAGTCCGTCTTGGGCAAAGCAATCAAGAAATTATAGTTTTCAATTATGAGAGAAATAAGGAGAGAGGTCAGCATAATTGCCACCTTAGACTTCTGGGGGGCAGACTTTGGCCTATTTAGGGGACTATTTGAGAGAGTCCCTCAGGAGGCAGTCCTGAAGGGCAAAATGGTCCAGGAAGGCTGGATGTGCTATAAGAAGGAAATCTTAAAGGAGCAGGAGCAGGCTGTCTCCATGCTGAAAGATGAGCCAGCACAGAAGACAATTGGCATGGTAGGACAGAGAGCTTTGGCTCTGGCCACTGCTGTAAAAGACAACATAAAGTGTTTCTGCAAAAGCAGGGACAAGGAGAATCTCCATCCATTTTTGGATGTGGGGGGAAACATAAGAACAAAGAATAAGGAAAAGGCCAAGGTACTGAATGTCTTTTTTGCCTCAATCTTTAGTAAGACCAGTTGTTCTCAGGGTACCCAGCCTCCTGAGCTGGAAGATAGAGACAGGGAGCAGAATAAAGACCCCATAATCCAGGAGGGAATGGTCAGCAACCTGCAGTGCCACTTAGACCTCCACAAGTGGATGGGGGGAGATGGGATTCGCCCAAAGGTACTGAGGGAGCTGGCCAAAGTGCTTACCAAGATACTTTCAATCATTTGCCAGCAGTCCTGGTCAACCAGGGAGGTCCTGGGTGACTGGAAATTATCAAATGTGACCCCTATCTATAAGAAGGGTTGAAAGTGGGATTTGGGGAACAACAGGCCTGTCAGCCTGACCTCAGTGCCAGGGAAGGGCATGGAGCAGATCATTTTGAATGCCATCATGTGACACGTACAGGACAACCAGGGGATCAGGCCCAGCTGGCATGGGTTTATGAAAGGCAGGAACTGCTTGATAAACCTGATCTCCTCCTATGACAAAGTGACCTGCTTAGAAGATGACAGAAAAGCTGTAGATATTGTCTACCTAGATTTCAGTAAAGCCTTTACCACCATTTCCCACACCATTCTCCTGAAGAAATTGGCTTCCCATGGCTTGGACAGGTGAACTCTTTGCTAAGTAAAAAAATGGCCTGGATGGCCAGGCCCAGAGAATGGTGGTAAATGTAGTTACAACCAACTGGCGGTCAGTCATAAGTGGTATTCCCCAGGGCTCAGTATTGGGTACAGTTCTATTTAACATGTTCACTGATAACCTGGATGAGGGGATCAAGTGCACCCTAAGCAAGTTCACAGATGACACATTTGGGCAAGAGTGTTGATTTGCTGGAGAGTAGGAAGACTCTTCAGAGGGATCTGTTTTTTGCTTATATACTTGTCGATGACTTTTTAAGTGATCTCAAACACTCTTGTTCATAACAATTGGCTAGATCGATGAGCTGAGGCTGACCATGTAGAGTTCAATAAGGTGAAGTACCAAGTCCTGCACTTGGATTATGATAACCCTGTGCAGTGCTACAAGCTTGCGGAAGAGTGTCTGGAAAGCTGCCCAGCAGAAAAGGGTGTGGGAGTATTGGTTGACAGATGGCTGAACATGACCCAGCAGTGTGCCAAGGTGGCCAAGAAGGTCAATGACATCCTGACTAGTATAAAAAATAGAGGCCAGCAGGTGGCACTGGTGGGGCCACACCCCAATTACTGTGTTCATTTCTGGGCCCCTCACTTCAAAAAGGTCATTGAAGTGTGGAAGCATGTCCAGAGAAGGGCAACAAAGCTGGTGAAGTGTCTGGAGTATATCTTGGTCTTGAGGGGAAGCCATAAGAGGAGCAGCTGAGATCACTTGGTCTGTTCAGCCTGGAGAAGAGAAGACTGAGGGGAGACCTTATTGCAGTCTGCAACTTCTTCATGAGGGGAAGAGGAGGGGCAGATACTGATCTCTTCTCTCTTGTGACCAGTGACAAGACCCAGAGGAATGGCCTCAAGTTGTGTCAGGGGAGGTTTAGGTTGGATATTAGGAAAAGGTTCTTCACCCAGAGGGTGGTTAGGCACTGGAATGGGATCCCCAGGGAAGTGGTCACAGCAACCAAGCCAGCCAGATTTCAAGAAGCGTTTGGACAATACTTTCAGGCACATGGTGTGACTCTTGGGGATGGTCCTGTGCAGGACCAGGTATTGGACTCGATAATCCTTGTGGGTCCCTTCCAACTCAGCACATTCTGTGATTCTGTTGTTTAGCCTGGAGAAAAGGAAGCTCAGGGGAAACCTTATTGCTCTCTACAACTACCTGAAAAGTGGTGGTATGATGTGGGTATTGGTCTCTTCTCCCAGGTAACAAGTGACAAGACAAGAGGAAATAGCCTCAAGTTGCGCCAGGGGTAGTTTAGATTAGATATGAAAAACCCCCAACTTTTCACTGAAAGGGTTGTCAAGCACTGGAATAGGCTGCCCAGGGAAGTGTTCGAGTCACCATCCCTGAAAGTGTTCAAAAAAACATGTGGATATGGCACTTGAGAACATGGTTTAGTGGTGAACATGGTGCTGGTGCTTGGTTGGAGGTTGGACTTGTGGTCTTAGAAGTCTTTTCCAACCTTAACGATTCTATGATTATAAAGAAAACCCCCAAATACAGAGTTATTACATTTGACACTCTGATCCTGGACAAATGGTCTAAATTATAGGAATATCACACTAGATCCAATTCAAGGACCCAGAGTTTGGAGATATTTCACTAGCACTTGCATCTTCAAAAGCTTTGTGTTACTGGGAGAGAGATCAATTTTGAAGTTAACTCTATGCACCCTACAATGAAGGGTAATCTTTGTCTCAAACTTGCGCAAAAGTATACATGGTATTCTTAAAATAAATAAAATCCACATATGAAAACAACCACAAAATGTGAAATTTCCCAAAGGTTTAACAGCTCAAGAACACTAGTGCCATATCACTGAAATTGACTACCAAAGTTCAGCTGTTTGGAAATTAAGCACCGGAGGGGGTAATTTTTTCCCAGATATCAAGAACTACTTTTTTCATATCTAGAATTGAACATCTACTTCTTAGAAGTATGCAAAGAAGGAACCTTTTCATGCACTTATAAATCCTACTGCAATCAAAGGATTATTCCAGATATTCTAGTAGCCTACAAATTATGGCCATGACACCTAATCTCCATCTGAGTGGCTTAATATTTTGTTAGTCTTAAGAATATAGTGGAAATTCCATACCCAACATGAATGTGGGATTTTGTCCTTAAAGAGTGGCATATGACATGCAATTCCAAGGGATGACTATGAACAGCACTGCATTTACAAGTATCAAAGACTGCAATCAGTAGGTCACTAGTGAAAACACAGAGAATAAACAGTAAACTGTTGTACTGGGTTTTGGGAGGGGAGATACTGCAGGGGTGGTTTTTGTGAGAAGATACCAGAAGCTGCTCATATGTCTGACAGAAGGGGAAAAATTGCTGCACAGCAGCAGCTGAAAGAGGAGTGAGAATATGAGAGAAGCAGCCCTGCAGAGACCAAGGTCAGTGAAGAAGGAGGGGGAGGAGGTCTTCTGTAGTGGTGTGGTTTTCGGGTTTTATATTTGTTTTATATTATTCTTAATAATTTTATATTGTTTAATGGTTTGTTTCTTATACCCCCCTGTATTTCCCCTGTCTGGTCTGTCCCAAACTGTCATTTCTAGACAGTTCTCTCAGTTGGGGGATTCCTAGACCCTGTCTATCATCCTGTAACCACACCTGTCACCTAGAAAATTCTGCTGGATTTATAGGGTGATTGGGTAGAGTTTAGGTTGCTCCCTCCCCGGTTTTCCCTTATTTGTTACACCTGTTGTCCATCTACCAGAGAACCATGCCCCGCTGAGTCCTGGTTGGTCCCCTGTGAATGCCTGCCCCTGTAACCCCCCCCCTTTTTAAGCTGTAACTCTGCCACCCACGGGCTCCTGCGTGAGACACCTGCCTGGGTTGGACAGAGTGCCGGTCCCTCCTGAGGGACAAATAAAACATGCTCTGTTCCAACCCCTGGAGCTCCCCTTCTTCTATACCCTCGCTGGCAGCCGCATATCGCTGGAAGAACTTGCCAAGAATCCACAGGTCGGCAGCGATCGAGATCGTATCAGAGCCGGCCCCTTACTGCAGCGG
>VXBS01010590.1:45531-132764 GCA_013400255.1 Sitta europaea | reverse complement strand
TAAAAACCACACCACTACAATTTACACAAAACCTGCCCAGCAGCACAGCGACTTCCCAACGCTCTGCTGGGCTGCTGAGGAGCCGATCAAAAGCCCGCTGAGTTTGGTGTCCGTGCCTTCCGCGGTTTCAGCGCCTCCAGACTAAGCCCATGCCTGGTACTGCCTCGGGGGTTGGCTGCTCAGGGAGCTCCTTGCTGTGTCAGTGCTGCCAGCCCCCCAGTGTCCCACTATCCCAACTGCATCACCTGGAATTGCCCCTGGAAAGCTCCATCACTAGCCTGAGAACAGAAGCACGGTGCACACCAGGACGGCCTTCTCCAGCTGAGACAGTCTTGAAACTGTGACTGTTTGCCATCTTGTGGTGAATGATTTATCAGCCCTTGTTTTGTGTTCCACCGAAATGCTCCACTGGTTTTAAAGTATAAAGCAAGTTTTTCTCATATCATCTTTCTCCTTCTTTTGCAAAATCCCCATCTGTTCTCAGGCCTTTGTTCTAGAGTCCATTTTTACTTCAGTGATTAAATAATGTCCTTTTATTCTTCTCCAAGTCCAAGCTTAATGAGATGAGCCTTCTGTTCATTCACCAGTGTTAACTAACAGGGCTTTCACCCAAGGACATGGACAGCAGTATGGAGCAAGGTGCTGCACCTGCTACTGCCTCAGTGTGGTCTTGTTTTTACTGCCCCCCAAATAATTTTCTTCCCCAAATCTTATTTACCTGCCCAAATCTTATTTTCCCCTTACACAATCTACCCTGACTTAGATGACTGAATAGGTAAAGGAAAAAAAAAAAATTTTTTTCCTGAGTGAAGGATTTACTGTCTTGCATGGCTAGACTGCTTTTCTTTAACTGTTCCTCTGATTCTTTGATTTTTGCACTCCTAGGACATCCTTGTTCTTCTAGCAGTAGCATAACAGAGATGTCTGTGGTCACAAGCTGACACTTTTATTACTGCAGGCCCTTCAGCCAGCTCCTGCCAAAGTGTCCAGCCCAGACCCAGAAATGAAATGCATGGAGCTGAAGAGAGTATGGACACATGGATAAGGATGTGTGTACAGCAGTTGTCCTTCATCTCTGAGCTGAGTCATACAGCATCTGTGGCTTTTCTGAAATAGGACTAACATGAGACACTAACACTTTTACTTCATGGGCAGGAATAACAATAATTAAAAGCAGATAAAAAAAGCAGCACAGCCCAGCTCTCATGTATTACAATCAGAAAAATAAGGAGTTAGTCTTCCTTCTGTATTTTCAAAGTCTGGGCCACAATTTAAGGCAGTGATTATACTGCTAATAATAAAGCAGTCTCGAGGCCAAATAACCTAGAGTGGGTGTGTGCACGTGTGCACATTTCCTGGCACTGGACACTGGGTCTCCTATGGCCACAGAGCATCACATGGGATCCATAAGACACAATTATTGTTTATTATTTCCCTGTTTCCCCATTTAAAAGAATCTGATGTGCGGGCAAGTCCGTGTTGCCACCCATCAGAAGAATGGAACATAAAGACATTTCTTACAGTAGAAAACAAGAATGTTTCACATGGCCGTGTGAAGCCAGGAGGGCTGAAGGCACAGAGCCCTCTGGAATCAGACTGGAGATCTGTGGAGGATCCCAAGCTGACAGAATTGAGGCCAGACTGTTGAGATGACCCTTGGCACACTCTGGGTCAGCAAACTCTGCCTGGGTATTTTGGACACTGCAAATCTGCTCAAGCCAAAAATTCCAGGCCACGTACTAGCAGTGAAACAAACTGGAAAATCCACATATCCAGCATACAAGTAATCCTTGTGGAAAAGAGAAAAAAAAAAGTGTCAAAGAATACTAGAAAATAACCATAAAATAATCACATTAAGAATCCTGAGCATGTTTCCCACTCATGCACACAGGTGTCCTAAGCACAGTCATGGTCACTGTTTCATGTTGTTTGGGCTCCTGCTCACTACACAGTGGTTAATGACAGACAGAAAATAATATTTTGCTGAAGCTTGGTTTACCCTTATTTGAAAATATTCATCCAGGAGTCCAGGCAAATGAGCATTGAGGGACCACAAGGGGTTGGACTCACTCAAAGGAGATACCACTGCTTTAAGGACTCCAGAGCCTTTTCCACTTAGAGGAAAGTGTACACAGAGAATGAATTCCCACCCTAGCACGATTTGCCTGGTTTTGGGGGTTTGTGCTGCTCTCATCTACCCTGTTTCCACCTGTGCCTTATAGAATCTGTGTTTTGACTCCTTTTGCCTTTCTCCTTGTCCTAGTTCTTCACTCCTTGACAAATACAGTCCAAGACCAGTAATTTCAGCTGTTCCTTCAGCAGCAGGTTTTTCAACACGATTTGGGTTGAAGAAGTGAAAAAAGTCACCCAACATTAATTATTCATCAAATGCAGAAATAAACAGCTAGAGAGGAATTCATTCAACACACGTGAAGCAAATATCCACAAGTAGGAGTAGAATAGAGCTGTGTAAAAAAGCGATAAAGCTGTCGGGCTGATAGGAGGAAAGATAAAAATCTATAATAAGAGAAGGAACGCAAAGCACTGTTTTAGAGACTACAACACTAAACAATTAATTCCATTTCAAAAGGTGGAACTTGAAGCAAGATATCACCAGAGGAGGCTACAAATTTATGCAACTCAGGAAGATCAGTGTTCTATTCAAAGACTATGAAATGTATAAAGGAAGATATACACTTATTAAACTAAGGAATTTGGCTATATACTAGGAGAATCTGTTACTTTATATTAAAGGATTAAATCCATGCAAAAATCTAATCATTCATGGGCATCCAGCCAGCTTTTCCTCTGAATTTACACTAATTTTTAGTAAAGTACTTTGAGAAGCATTTAATCCTATCTTTTCAAAAGATGTTACCTCCTCAGAGAGAAGAGAGGCAGAATCTCTAGCTAACTGAAATTTGAGTCACTTCATTGCAATCTGTGGGGTTGTGCTGCTCTAGAACATCTGAAAATCTTGAATAAATTATTCTCCTTAGACCATTAGTTGGCTTTGCTTAGACAAATTCAATATACATATTAAAAACAAACAAACAAAATCCCCAACTACAACAAATCAGCTGTCAGCACCCTGATACTGCTACTGACACCAGTGATTTATTTTGTTCACTAAGATCGATTACTGTCCCTGATGTATAGGCATCCAAGGGCAGAGCCCATCATTTTTGCATAGTGGAAAGCCATCCACTGCAACAAAATCCCAGTGTGCTCTCACTGTACATTTTTTTAATGTAGTCTTCCTTGCAGGTCTGAATACATTAAAAAAAAATTTAAAAAGTGACCAGAAAGGACAGGGAGAAAGCTGCTCTGTTTTCTAGGTTACAAGTCTGGGTAACAGAGGCCTCAAAAGAATAATCATATTAAGAATCCTGAGCAACAGGCAGGATGTACTGTAAAAAAATAATTTTGCTTTCATTTCTTTAGCTCTCAGTTAATTAAATAGCATAATAGGGGCTCTTTTGGTTGTTTGGTTTAATGTTAGGAGGGTTTTGTGGGGGTTTTTAGGGTTGGGGTTTTTTTCTTTCTAAGGAACATAAATTCTCCACCATTTGAAGCCTAGCTTGATGCTTTGAGAGAAGCAATCGTTCCAATATGGGTAATATTTTTTTTTCTTCATTTAAATGATATAACCTATGCAAAACGTGCTAGACCAATCTCTTCCTGTCCCTCAAATGCACGAATTTATACATTCAGCAAGACAGCCCAAAAAGCATTGCCAGTATCCATCTGGCTACCTGATGTGCATTGAGGAGCAGCCCTAAATCTGCCTAATGAAAGGAAAAAATCTCTGCCTTAGGAACATTGGGATGAAAGGCTGCTTGTTCTGAAAGTGTTAACGTGCTATTCACACCTTTCTTTGCTCCTCTAACATTAAACAGTTAATCACGGTTCAAGGTTTATGTGGTGGGACATAGGTCTGCTTTTACCATAGCAACCACATTATAGAAATCCTTTCTGATATTATTAAGCATAGATGAAAAGCAAGCAAAACAGAAAGATTAAAATACCCGGAATTCAAAAGTGATTTTTTTTTTCTCCAATTTGGAAAAGCTCACTTTTCTTTCATTTACATCCACTAAAGTCTTTCAGAGAGAATAGTGCTTAAAAAGTCACTGCATGGTACCTGGAGCTTTTCTTGTTAAAAGTAAAATAACATGTTCACATTTATGAGGAAACCTTTTTAGACTGCTTTGTAAGTAGAGAAGTTTTCATAAGGCACAAAATGCCTGAAAGTCATTTTAAGGCCCAATTAAATAATTTAATTTAATATCTCAGGTGCAAACAGTTTATCAGTCGCCAGACTTTTGGCTGAAGATTAACATTTCATAAGGTAACTCCCATTTTTGAAACAAACAGAAAAATACATGTAAAGGAGACAGCAATGCATCCTATCTCACTGGGAGAGACGACATTTGCCCTTGGCATGTAAACTCCAAAGTAGTAACAGATGAGCTCCACGCCCCCCTCCCTCTCCCCGGTGCTTTTCCAACTTGAGGTGATGCTTTCTGAGCAGAGTGCACCCCTTGGTGAGGTCCTTCTGGTCCCAGCACTGACTCCAAACTCGCCTCCTCCTGCAGCCCACGGTGCACAAACAGGAGTGGTGTCTGGAAAGGAGGAGCTCCCAGACACAGAAAGGAGGAGTTCAAACTCTCAGGGGTTTCCAGTCAGTTGGTGCAGGAGGGAACCTGCTGCTCCTGCTGCTCCCAGCCTCCACCTTCCACAGAAGATCCCTGCACAGGAGGGAGTGCAGGCACCTGAAGGAACACTGAGGGCTCTGAGGTCCTTAGACCTTTGCTTCTTTTATTTATAGAAATAAAGAAATAGATAGAAATATCTATTTCTAAAAATATAGAAAATTTATAATTTATGATTCCCTGTCATCCTCCTATTAGCCCAGCTTCTAAGCAGACCCAGACAGAAGCATTTCTTTCTGTTCTGTTCTGTGCTGAGACTCCTTTTATGACAATCTCTGACCTAAGAACATTCATGGGAAAGCCATTTTGGATTAAATGAAGTCAGTTCATTCAGCCCTTATGTCTTAAGTTTAGGCTGTAATACTGCAAGCCTGACATCCACCCTGATGGCTCTGTAGTCTGATTTATGCAAGCCATAAAATTTCATCAAGTGGTTCTACTTAAGAGCTTATAACTTTTATTTAATTACACATACTTTAGAAATCTTTTCATGTAAAAACATCAAGACATAATGATCACATCATAGGACTGAGCAAATTCTTCCAGTAGTTAATTAACCTTTCTGCAAAATGAAAACCCTTTGTAGTTTGAATTTGATTTATTTTATCTTTTAGGTGGTAAATATCTATAGAACTCCCTATGTTATATAAAAATAATCCTCTGCTGCCATTTGCATGTCACTCTCTAAACTTATCTTAACCTCCATAGAGCTGCAAAACGTAGTAAAGCCAAGGCCTCACTTCTGTTTATGATTTCACTGCTTCTAGACATCTTATATTTGTTTTGTAATTCCCCAGCTAATCACCCAGTTAGCTGCCTGGTATGATCCACTTTTAAAAGTTTTATCAAAAGTCTGTTTATTTATTTCTTAATTAATTTATTTATGGATAAAATTAGATATAGCCATTGTTTATAAGATTGTTATTTTTCACTCAAACCACATGCCAAAAGTTCAAGGTATACAAGGTAAAATGCAACTCTTTTTCCATTACATTTTTCTGCAAGAAAACTCTAACAACTGCAGCACCACAGAGCCCTTTCTAAACAACTGGGATATGCTAAGATTTTAAACATAATTTTTTCAATTCTTCCCTACCCAAAAGAAAACAGACTGGTGAAAGAGTAATACAGATTGTTAGCAGAACTCTTCAGCAAATACAGTCTGTTCTTAGCTCTTGATGAATTGCAAAATTGTCAGTCATTAGCATAAACTAAGCCCAAGAGCTTATGGGCCAGCAGATGAGAATATCAATCAACTTTAAAATAAATATATAAATGGCCATGGAAAGCTAAGAAATACCTGCCTAAAGAACCTTGGGTTTTTTTAACTGTGCAACTGCAGCTTGAAAGATGCAAAGCTTAAAGCTGGAGACCTACTCATGATAAGATCAGACAAGGAAAACATAGGGCAATAGGATTGGTTGCTATTAAATGAAGCTTAGTATACCTGCACCACTTAAAAACTGGAGGGAGCAATGATGCTTCCAAAGCTCTCAAGCTGTAGTTACTGAAAGGGCTTAAGCTCTGCCACTGATGTGGAAAAGGATGAGGCTGTGGCTCCTGTCCCTGCCCAGCCATGCAGCCAACCATCTCCTGGGGCACCTCCTTCTCATCAGCTGCAAACATTCCTTGGGGAAACCACTTTCCTGGGGGACCTGCCAGCTGACTTGGCTTCTCCCTCTGTTGCACAATTCCAGGGTGTTGGCACAAGGGTGACCACAGCAGTAAGGAGGCTATAAAGTCATAATCCTGTTGTGAGCAGAGGAAAGAGGACCCTGGAGTTTTATGCAGGGCAATCCCAGAAAAACTCTTCCATACAAGGAATATGAGGGAGGAGGAACACTTCTTGTAAGGAAGAGGTGTCTTGCATGGACCTGTAAATTCCCCCTATTCTTTCAGATTGTTTACATGGAATAAAAAATGAATATGTGAGGTAAACTGCAGGTTCACAGAGCAAGAAAATGCCATCCTAACCAATAGACCAAGAGGTACAGAGAAAGCCAGCAAAATAGCTTTTAAGGCTAATGCTATTTTCCTTGCTCTGAGTCAAGTCCTTGCTGGATGTGAGTGACTTTCTGTGATGTTTACAAGGCCTTTTTCAATTTCAGAAAGATTAAATAGGATGCTGAATTTTCGTACAGAGTAGAGAGAAGGTATATTTTGAAAGATAACAAATATACATGAGCGACTGCTGTGGAAACCCCTGACAAATTGACTGGAGACTCTTTCACCACTTAACTTTTTGTGGCCATCACCCTAAATAGATGCATTGTTTATTTCTGAATCAATTGCATTTCAGGTCCATTTCATTCTAATCAGATAGTCAATAACCCCTGGATAGTATTTAGCATTTGACAGCTAGGAAACCACGAGCTCTCAATTTTTTTTCTTATTAATTGCCTTTTGGAAACTTGTGTGTTCGGATTTCCTTAGTACAGCTTCCTAGATTTTTTTCCTTCTAAAACAGCATACAATTGCCACATCAATTGCAGCAGAGAGGGTTCAGACAATGCTTTCACTTTTTCATCTTCCCAGATTTTTGAAAGTTGCAAAATCTGCTAGTCTGACATCCTTTAATGTTTATTATAAGAAGAACAGATGAATACAAAGTATCTGGGTTTTGCAAGTTGTTTTCCATGATGACAGACAGACATTTAAGAAGGGGGGGTATAAATTCATGGGCTGATGATAGGCATGTATCATTTTTGTATTTTGCCTTGACAAAAGACAAAGCTAAAGCTAGTGTTGTTGAAGGATTCATCCAGTAGTGTCTGGGGAAAGCCAAAAATATTTATCTCCAAATTTCAGCTTTTATGATCCACTTTTGATTTTAATATATGGAGAAATCCTTAAAGAATTAGGGATAATTCCTTGCCCTGGTTCCAGCCAGGATAAGATTAACTTTTGCAGTAATTAGGAAGAGGCATGGTGGGACCAGAGGCTATTCTATACCACCCCTCAGCATTGCCAGGGAAGAGGGGAAAGGAGCCTTTCCCAGTAGGGACAGCGTGGCAGTGGTTTGTGTGTTGTAGTTCCCATGTGCTGAGCCTTTCTTCATGTGTGAACTGTCTTCCTTGTACACCCTTTTCTTAATACTGCCACTGTACTGTTTGTTTCTGATTTCATTGCTGTTTCCAGCAAATTGTTCTTATCTCAGCCTGTAATCTTTACCTTTTGTGTCTCCAGTTCTCTCCAGCCTGCTGCAGGGGGAGGCAGGGAGTGTTTTGGTGGGAACAGTAAATTGGGGAGCATCATTCCAAAACCATGACATTTCTATTACCTCTGCCCACATCAGTGGTGCTTACTCGAGCAAGTGACCACAATAATGCTTGAGAGCCAGCTCCTCTTACACTGTCCCAGCAGCAGAGAAGTCTTAGAGAGCTGGAATTAGAACAGGCAGAAGCTGCATCCATGCAGGGAAATCTCTGCAGAGCATTACAGCAAATTCCCTGCTTTGGAGAGAAAGGGTAAGGCAAAAATGCCAGACAGCTGCCTACACCTCAGATTTGTAAAGCCAATGGCTATGCATCCACATAACTCCACAACATTTTCAGATCCTTATTAACCCTTCCCATAGAAGGAAAATTTCCTGATTTGCATTAGAGCACCAGGCTGGTTGTCTCAGTGCAGCTAATTGGATTTTGACAGGTACAACTCGCTGACAAAGGGAAAGGAGAACAAGCCTCAGAGGACTGCTGTTTTTCACACAGAAATTGAATTGCATTCAGTGAACTACCTGCTGGATTAGGGCTGGAACTGGGGACCAAAAGCAAGTCGGGGCAACAAAGGATCAATAAAGTTTCAGTTATGGACAAGAGTTGGGAGTCTTAGGATGAGCCAGAAGTTAGTGTTAGAGCTGAGCAGCAGACAGGATCTAAGAAAGCCCCAGGGGGATGGGCAGTGGTGCACCTCATCTGCCAAGGCCACATACAACCAGCTCTTCCCCTCTTACAGCCAAGCCTCAGACAGCTGTTCTCTCACTCAACATGTTTGTCACTCTGCTGCACAGCCTCTGAGAGGTGCCAGTCTTTCTCCTCAGACCACACAAGAAGGTTAAATGCCCAAATTATGTTGACATGGGGGAGAGAGGTCTTGAAAGTGCTGAAAACCTCAGAGCAGAAATTAGTCCAAGACCTGAACTTTCACCATCGTTTGAGAAACAGCAAGGTTTTCCTTTGCCTAGTTAGAGGCTGGAATTCCAAACAGATGAAAAACTGTCACAGATCCCAGTCTGGCAGGGCAAACATTCAGATTCACAGTGTTAAATGCAGCCAGACACAGAACTCGGGCTGTTTGCCTGCAGGGTCAGCACCATTACTTGAGGACAAGGGCATCAACTGTCACTTCACAGGCAAGGCTGAGCACAGCTTCACACATTAACAGGGGCTCAGCATCTGTGCACCGCACCCTGCCCCAAAGAACAGCACTTACACTTAGATTTGAAATCAATAGAGTCCAGCTGTCAGATTAATATCTTGCCTCAGCTTGTGTTGGAACGTAAAACTCCGTTAATTTTCTGTGACTGTTCACTTGACAAGTTTCAAAAGGCTCTTGTGAAAATATAATACCAAAGCCATCTGACCAGAGTGTACCCCAGACAGAGCTGTACTGGAGATTGCTCAGAAGGAAAACAGGACCAGGGAGTCTGCAAACAGCCATGGCTCATCTCCCTGCCCTCTACACCACAGCTACTCCCACAGTGTGCATTTCCCACACCTTGGCCTTCCCCACCAGCTGTGGTTCTCCTGTGGTGGGGTGGGTGACCCTTGCTGGATGCCAGGGACCCACCAAAGCTGCTCTCCTCCTTGGCTGAACAGACTATACCGTAAAAGTCTTGTGTGTCAAGATAAGCTCAGGGAAATATCACTCACCAATTACTGTCATGGGCAAAACCTACTTGACTTTGTTAAAAATGAGAAGCTTGACTCAGCCAATATATCAAGCAGTAATTTAATTTATTAATTAATATGGTAAAACATGAGCAACAGTGCTGGGTACAGTAGAGAAGTTTTCATCTCTGACTGCACCTTGATTGCTGGGCTTGCTGGTATTTATTGAGAGATCACAAGCTACTTCAGCAGTTTTCTATTCAAAATTTCTACATCACAATTCTATACTCTATTGTTATTCATTCCTCCTAGGATGTATATCTTAGGATATCCAGATGGTGTGGTCAAGCTTCCCTTTCACTGAATTGTGTCCATTCCTCCCAGGATGTATATCTCAGGATGTGTATCAGCCTCTATCTTCCTAGGATATATCTTAGGATGTGTTTTCCCAGATAGTGTGGTCAAGCTTCCTTTTTCAGGATATTCTCTCCGTTTTGTTAGGAGATTGATAAAAGTTCACATCTCTCTTTTGTTTATTCTAAAGCTACAATGTTAAAAAATCCTTAATACAAAGCATTATTCTAAAGTTATAATTCAAAGGTTCGCAGTACAAAACAGCCTAGGGCTTTATCAAAAAGCAGCATCTTAAAGTTGTAATTCAAATACCCTCACTACAAAACAACTTAAGACTTAAAACAGTTAATTGTAACACAGGATTAGTTCAAAGGCCTTCTATGTTTTATTTTCCTCAGTTGTTTACTATAATTTATTTTTATACCTGTTCTATGATAGTGTTCTACACATTCCACAATTATAATTACACAGGTTACTTTTATTTACCTGACACAAAACACAACCTTGTATTTCACAACTTGAGAGAATTAATTTAACTTATTACCAATCAAATCAGAGTAAGATAAAAAAAGTAAAAACTAAATCTTAAAAAGTCTGTCACCCATTTCCCTCTTTTTCCCAGACTTAACTGTACTCTCAATTTTCTCTACCCCCTCCCCTCAGTGGCTCAGGGGCACAGGGAACGTGTGCCTTCTTCACTGCCTTGGTATCTGCAGTTTCTCCCACATATTCCAGCTGCTCACTCCAGCTGCAGTTGCACAGTGTCCAAGCCCTTCTCAAATGCATCATCCCACAGGGGTACCCCCACCCTTGCAGCAGCCAGCCCTGGCCAGCAGTGGGTCCACCTTGGAGCCCTCTGGCACTGTTCTCTTGGACAGGGGGAAGGTTCGAGCAGCTGCTCACAGAGGTTGCTCCTGTACCTTTGGTTGTTCCCAAAACCTTGCCAGTACCTCCCCCCAGCAGCCAGGCTGAGCTGGCTCGGGGGTGCAGCAGCCACACAGGAGCTGCATAGAAGCCATTTAACATGTGGGACTCCTGTCTCACCGAGCAGTGTGTGAGAGCCCTTTTCCCACTGCTTCCAGCTCCTTTTGGCACCACAGCTCAGAGCCCATGGGAAGAAGAGCCCTCCAGCTGCCTCATTACACCCTCCTGAAAGTGCTGCTGGAAATGTAATGACAGGCACCTTTTGCAGGGTTGCAAACATCAGCTAATAAAGTCTCTCAGCTTCCTTCTGATCAGAAAATGTCTGTCTTCATACAAGACAGCCAGTAAAACTTGGCTTCTGACGGTGCAAGAAGAGTGCCTGGGAAAAAGGACCAACAGAAAGACATTGTTGTTCTAACCCTGTCCCAGAGACATCAGTATCTTACTCATGTGCTGAAAGCTTGGTTTTTATTTCAGGAATTTGCCTGTTCAAGCACTTTTTTTTAATTCTTTTTTTTTTTAGTTTTTCTCTGTGTGCTATATAATCACAATGTGGACATTGATGGAGATATTTGCATGTTCTTTTATTTAGCCAGTCTAAACAGCATGAAATAATCTATATTAGAGAAGTAGATGCAGACTGGTACCTATTCCCCAGATGCATTTGTCTTCATTTATTTAAATTTTAAATTAAGCTATATTTTATTTGAAAGTAAAGGTCTGGTGTTGGTTCAAAAAATTACTTTGGATATAATAAAAAAGCACCATCACACTAGGTGTTAGTTTAATTTTCTTGCTGTCTAAAGCCCACCTGCCCACAGAAACCATACAGGAGTCTCTGAGCTGCCTGTTTTCTTTCTGGCAGATTTCACTAAATGGAGAACCTCCTCCAGGGCACACATTTAGAAATCGACTAAACTCTTCCAATTTGAATTCTCATTTTTCAGTTGGGTGAATAATAGTCTAAGTATGAACTTGCAGATTGCAGAGAAGAATGCAGCTGTCTGCAAAATGTCACATGGAAAGAAAAATGTTTTCTCCTTTCTGGACAGGAGACAATGGGGTCCAGAGTCAGCTGTGGTGCATCACTCATCAATGGAGTAAGGAAGAGAGACAGAATTTTTTAATAGTCCAGATGAACTGAAAGCTTGTTGAAGGCTCTTAATATCTGAAATCCACTCACACAAAGCAGCCAGGTGGTTTGTTCAGTCTTTCCTAGGAGAAAAGCTGTTTATTCCACTACAAAGAGTCTCGGAGTAGGGCCAGGATTTGTCTGAGGCATGGAAACAGATGGGCAGAAGCTGCTCATTCCATTATCCCTTGAGCCATGCTTGTTCTGTCAGCATCCTGGCATCTCAGCTTCAGGGCTGAGCTGCTGTGGGCACCTGGAACCACATGTTCCCATCCACTACCAGTTTTTTCTCTAGAAAGAACAAAGTGGAAGTGACAATTTCAGTTATGTCCATGGCTGAAGTCTACCCAGCCATGTGTTACACAGTGTTTTTAAATAGTTAAATAGAATCATCTCTACCTATTATACCCAGGTTTAAACCAGAGATGGACAAGCATCTCAGTAGTATAATTGGACTCTAATAAAAGTCAGAGCAGTGGTGCTGATTCATGCCTTTTGAGCTAGGGAACTGACAAAGTTAACGTGTTCTTTCAATGAATTCTGGGTACTTATTGAACTTTCAGGTCTCAAAAATACCTAAGCTTGCATTTTCTTCCTGATATTTCCAACTGAATGAAATAAGGACAAAATTTGCTTCAAAACCAAGGAAATTTCCATGGAGTTTTAAGACTTTAGAAGCATTTCAGATTTGTCTAGAGAGGGGGACAAATTCCTGATTATTGTCTCTCAAGCTGTCTACACCTTCCTGTTTTAATTTATCTTAAAAGACATTAATATTTTAAGTTAGCAGGAGGTTTTGATGAATATGCAAAAAAGCCAGACTGGCCCTGTCATTTGTCTGACTATAAACAGAGCTGCACACAGAGGGAATTTTCAGTCCCATTCCTGCCTGCAGGGCACAGGTGCATCCTTCTGTGGTCTCATCCAGCACCAGAGCTCTGCCCTTCTTACTGAGCAAGAGAGATGAACACTCAGGAGATGGTAGTTATCTTCAAACTGAAGGATTTGGTATCAGGGAAAAATTATTTACTGAGGGTAGAGAGGCAATGAATGTTGCCCAGAGAAGTTGTGAATGTCTCCTCCCTGAAATGTTCAAGGCCAGGCTGAATGGAGCTCTGAGAAGATTTGTATAGTCAGAGCATCCCTGCCCAAGGAAAGGATTGGAACAAGATGATCTTTAAGGTCCCTTCCAACCCAAACTTGACTCTGCTCTGTGCTGTGTACCACTGGTGGCTTCCACCCCCAACAGCCTGGGGTGACCTTGGCTCCAGTGCCACCCACGTGAACTGCCCTGCACAAACCACACTGACCCCACCTTTACCTGGACTGAGTCCAGGGTACAGCCCAAGCCCCAGATCTGCTGCACATGAATCTCCCTCCTTATTCCCCTTGGAATGAGAGAGGGTTTGTGTGACAAGCTAAGCTTGCAGCAAACTGTGCTGCTCCAGCCCAAGCAAGTCTGACTGCTCTGTGGTGCACAGGATGCACAGTACCTGCAAGAGGCTTGTTTTGGGATATATGCAGCTGAGAAAGGGAATATGACACTATTTAATATGCAACAACCTTTTCTGACTCAAGTCACCCCATTTCTCTTTCTAACCACATGGTTATGAAAAAACCCCATTTGATTTCCATGGTTTCCACCAAGTAACTCACAGTAAGCCAAGCAACAGCCATGGGCTGCAAGTTTCATTATCTTTCAAGATGGTAAAAATAACTGAGAAGTTGTTACAGCATGAGTTGATCTGGCATATCACATTACAGACAGCAGGCGTCTAAAATATGTGGCACAGCATCTAAAATGTATGATAATGTTATAAAATATAAAAGGATATTACAAAATTGTACAGTTTAGATGACAGATAAAATACATGATTTGACACGCCATAAATTTTCATTTTTACTTTCCAGGAAAATTGTAATTTAAATACATTATTTTTAAGAAGTATTTGAAGTACTCTGCTGCAGAGTCATACAGTCTAGGGAAATGAAAGAGAGGGGAAGGGACAAGAGAAAAAAAAAAAAAAGAAAGAAATGAAGGCAGGATTTTAAGCTTACAAGTGAGAAAGTTTCCCTGTAGCAAACTGAGTTATTTCAATTTTTTTCCACTCTGATTAGTGAGAGATATATCTGACCCAGGTATCTTTCTAACTTCTTATCATTCATGGTACATTACCTGAGTGCAGCTACTGAGCACACAGGTAAGTGCAGACCACTGTTTCTCCAGGCTCATGAGCCACAAACCTGAGGAAAGCCCAAGCTCTGGGGTTTGAAGGACAGGAAGCTGTCTGGAATATGAAATTTAGGTTTCGAAGAGGGGTTGGCATAGAGTTAAAGGGTAGAAATAGAGTCAGTAAGAGTCTGTCATGTATCCTTCTTCATAAACACTTTTAGTTTCTGCCTTCACTTCCATCTATCCCAAAAAACCCTGACAAGCCTCTGAAAAGAGTGGCAGGGTCCTGTGACACATTTAAGTCACCTAAAGTCTCAGAGGGGCATTGGATGTGACAGCACAGTACCTCTGGGAAGCCAGAGCCATCACTTCTAGCAGGTTTGTGTTCTCTCAAAGTTTGATTGCAAAAATAAAATGAATGCAATGACATTTTGTGAAGTGTCTCCAAGACAAATACGTGAAGTACATCTGTGAACTCATACAGGGTCACAGCAAGTCCCAAAGACCCAGTTCATCTTGAAGAACAGCATAAAGTTCTCTCAACCCAGAAACAGTGGCAGGATAAAAAAATGGCTCAAGGGAACCAGTTTATTGGGGTTTACATTGGTAGCTTCCCATTGTGGGTTTAGTTCTTCTGATGGGTATCTTCAGAAGCCATTCACTCTTCATCAAACACCTACTCTGGGCAAAGCACAAGAGTTTGATTTCCCTAACACTGGCCATTCCCACGGGGAGAAAACCCCCAGGTATTGTGACCTTTCTTTGTAGGCAAGAGCATGATACGATGTGGGTCTATCATCACTCAAAAAAGCTTGGGTGAAGAATGCCAGGTGAGACAGAACCCACTCACCTGGGACCATCCCAGTTAATGTGCAGTACCTGGGTAGGGAGGATAGACAGATCACTCCCTCAGTCTGCAGACTTTGGAGAGAAAGAGAGAAAGGGTTTTCATGGCATGACTTACACCTTGAATTTGTTGAATCTTCTCTGGAGATCCTTCTATTTTGCTTTGATGCTTTGAGGGAGTTGAGAGAAAGACAATTCCCAAATGGCATGTCTCAGATAAGTTCTTATAGTTAGGTGAAATGCATCTTTGCTGCAATCTTCTGTTTCAGAAGGGGCATTAGTCTTTGTTAAAATGTCTTTGCCTAATGTCTTAAATGTTACCATGGAAATAAAGTGTTATTTATTAACACTCATTAAACACCTGCCTTCCTTTTTGCTATCATGGGTGAATGGGCAGAACAGAGTTTCTTCAAGCAGTTTTCAAAGGCTTAGGAGCAGAGAAGATTGATTTGATACAAAAGCTAAAGTTCTCTTTGGGAATCTGCAGCACAGCAAGAATCAGAGGGTGGCTGCAGGGGAACCTCAGCTCATTCATTTGCCCAGTGCAGCCAGCCCCACAAAGTGCAGCCAGCCCCACACCACAGTTGTCACCCCTTGAGCCTCCAGAACTGACTCCTGGCACTGCTTGCCTTGCTGTAAGGCTTCCTCTCACTATCTCCCTTTCCTACTGCATGCTGCAACAGCACAGGTGCAATCTGACTTTCTTGAGGCACCAACACACAGTTTTGCTTCTCTGTCATCTTTTTTTTTTTTTTTTCCATTTATACCAAGGAGATATTTGTATCTTGATAAACTGGGTGCTGTGATAGAATCCAGCGTTTAAGAGATGTTTTCAGCTCCCTGTGAGGGGAGTGTGTCTGCATACCAAATGAGGAATTGTTGGGAAAACTGTGAGAAAAAATGACCTGCAGAGCCTAAAAATGCAGTCAATTCAGAGCAATAGTGAAGTAGAAGTGAACAACAGCAGGCAAAACTTGAAACAGTAAAGACAGAAAAGGCAAAGCGTGCTTAGAAAAGGAAAGAAGAAGTTTCTAAGAACTTTCCAGTCTTGCCAGAGAAGATTAGCTCCAAATGAGGGGGTCAGGGAAGACCTTTGAATGTGACCATTCAAGGAAATTTTTCTATTTATGTGTTTGATTGCCCTCATAGTTCACTCCTTATGAGCACTTTCCTCCCAATCATCTATGAATCACCTTTATACTCATGCTACATAAATTGAAGTGTCGAAAGAGATCCAAAATCCCTGGCTAGTTTCCCAGTTAAATATTATATATGAAAATGTAGGTACCAAATGCAGGCAGCCATACAAAAATACAAGGTTTCTGTGGGACAATATTGTCTTTCCTTTCCTTAAAAATGCCCTCTTAAAATATATTTTTTTAGTCAATCCCCAAGAAAGCAGAAGGCTAAGGGAGGTCAAAGAAAACAGCTTGTCCTCTTATGGATGAGCAGGAGACAGAGTCTCACACACAAACTCTGTGAGCTCTCAGCAGAGAGGAATCATTTCCCTGCCTTCTCCCAGGTGAGCAACAGCACACGCCCACAAAACTGCAGAAGTGAAGCACAGAGCCTGCCCCTGTGCCCTCCCACTGCCAGGGCAGCACTGGGACCTGCCAGCCCCTAGGCTGGGCTGTGTTTTGGGAGCAGGACTGGCAGAATCTGATGGCACTAACCTCTGTTTTGTCCAGTAGCTTGCAGCTGAGCATCAGCCCTTACAGCTTAACATGCAGCAGGTTTCATCATGGGCTGATCAATAAAGTTATTGAGCCCTTGTTTTCTTCCAAGATCTGTCAAACCTGTGAGCATGACCTACTCCCAGAGCCATGAGGGGAGGATGGGGTATTATTTTTACTTCTTCAGACTTTTTTTTTCTCATAGACAGTAGAGACAATTTCTCAGTACTTCAAAGCATATTCTGTTATTGCAGGTATTACTTACATAGGTTGCCCTCACCTATTAATTCTGTTTGCCATGGCTTCTGTCATCCCAGTTTCCTCTCATGTCAGCTCCACAGGAAACTCCAATACTTGTCCTTTGAATGCAATCCCCACCTTCAACCTCCTCCCTTTCTGTCACCACTCCTCCTTACATGCACCTTGCATGCCCCCCCTCATCAGTGGATGTCCTTCATGCCACATCTAACTCCCTCCCTACAGAACACTGTACTCTCAGGCAGCCCTCATACCTCATTTTTTTTATCCTTAAAAAAACCCTCTTGTTATACACCCCTACCTCCTTTGCTGATGTGCCTTGATTGTGTCCTCCCTGCTGGGTTCTCCAGTGTCCCTTTTGCATTGAGAGCTGAGCATGCTTCCCTTTTACTTTTCCTCTTAACACAAGAGGCTGGTGGTGTGAGGGACAAGAAGCTGAGATGCTCAGGAGGATAACTATAGGGAAAGCAAGTTTTCTCAAAAGCACATGCTTTACTTTTCCTTGCAGACATGCAGCTCTCCATGGGAGCACTGTGAGGTGGAGGGGTCTGTGGAGCAGGATGTGTCCTTTGTTTCTTCAGCTAGTCCCCTCTGTGGGGAGATCTCACATGCAGCCCTTTGCATTTTCTCCTTGCATTTCTATAGTTACTAATACTGACCTAGAAACACCAACAATGATCAGTTAAGCCACAGGTCCCAAAGAGGAATTGAATGCCTTTTTTCCACGCCTTTCATTATGGGTATTCAGCACAGCAATTGCTGGTATGGGCCAGGACAAACATGTTTGCTAAGCAGAGCAGGAGGAAGACCTAGAAATCTCCAAAAAGCATACACAGCAGGCAGTTGGCTGGCAGGAGGGATATGAAGGAGATGGATATTTGCAGACAATGCAAAAGTTATTATGACAGCTGCAGATTGCAAACCTTCTGTGGTAAACTCAGAGCCCAGCCGAGAGCTCAGGAAAACGAGAGGAAAGGAAAGCCAGAGGGAAACTCTGCTGTGCACAAAACAGTCCACTGCTGAAAGGGGCTTCAGAGTGTTTATGCTGCAGCTCTAACAGGCTCAACAACTCAAGGACTTCATGGACATTAGCATGCAAATAATTTCAGTAATTTGCACTCTGTGTCAGTCAAACAATGATGGCAAAACAGCAACTTTTCCTTTCCCTGCCTCCTCTGCCTTGCCTAATGTCAGGTCTAATCCCCAGAGCAGCAACTTCCCCATAGCACAGGTAAGCAGGGAATCAAGCAGCAAACAGCTAACAGGGACATCCCCAACTGGGTCCAAGCTGGTCCTAGCAAACACAAGGGTCTATGACTTAATTGTGCAGTGTTCTTTCAGCTCAGAAAAAAACAAGTCAGTTTTTGAGCCATAAGTTAAGGCTTTAATTTCTTTTGGTGATTTACAATACCCATGGATTTAGCTAGTTTAGCTAGTCATGATGGAAGTTGACAGCTCTTACCAACATAGAGGGTGTTGCACAACTCAGGGTCTATGGGGCACAAAGATTTGGGCAGTGCTACTTTTTTCTACATTTTATTATCTATATTCTGCTAGTTTACAAATGGTGCAATACTTCTGACTGCAGACCCTTCAACAACTTTGCCAGCAAGGATTCCCAAGGCTGTATCCATACACAGTTCAAATATTACAGAGGGGTTCCTTGTCTTTCCAATAACTCTGCTAGATGTGTCAAATTAACAGTTGCAATGGTTTGAGTTAATAGCAAAATCATATTTGCAGCAGATGCATTGAGTTTTAACACATCTCTGAAACCAACCCCATTTTACCACAGCAGTTTTGAGTCCTTATGAGTTCATGGCAAACTCACCAGTGGCAATAATTTTTTTCCCCACCTGATGGCTTTATTTAGGTACCATCACTATTGCACTGATGTCAATATCTTTAGCTTTGAGTAGAGAATTCAGGGATTGCTACAAATACTCAGTGTGGAGGCAGCCAGACTGCTCAGCCCCCTCTGTGATCTGAAAATGAAGCAGAAACTTGTTACCCATTGATGCATCTATCAGCAGCCACACACAAAATCAGCTGCAGTTCCAAAGTGCCTGCAGGAGAGCATTTAGTTACCAGCATATTTCTCATAGCAATTAATACCCACAATATCAACTTAGTCTTGGGAACTAACAGGCTGCAAGAACTTGTCCAGATGACAACGATGCAGAAACATCAGGGCAGACATTTGTGCCTGTCCACTTCTTGTTTTAATGTGTGCCATTTACTGTCCTCAGTGCTCCAAGAAAGAGCCTCAGAAGTGCTCTCAGGCTCCACAATGAGATGCTAACAAGCACATGGATGGGGGACAGCAGGAAGCTGGCACTCACTGCAGCCTGCCAGGCTGTCTCTAATGAGCAGGAGAGCACAGGCAGACCAGCATCTTCTCATGCTCAGTGCCCCAGGCAGCATGTATCTCCAGAAGGGAGGAAGAAAACACCACAGCACCCTGGAAGCTGTCAGAGCAGCAGCTGTTTGCTGGGAGCATCCTATCTCATCATGCTCTTTAAGGGACCATACAGTGCAGAGGACAAATTCAAATCCACACCAGTGACTAAAACTTTGATTTCAGACACCTCTGAACTTTAGTCTTGATTCTCTGTCCTGAGCACTGTGTTTGCATGTCTCTGAGAAGTCAGTGAGACAATAGTTTTGCTATTTCTCTTAACTTCCTTAATTCCCTCATCTTGTTGCTAATCCCAGATGATGACTCTCTTTTTAGTCTTTACTCTTTTTTATTCTCTCCATTACAATATCATTTATTCCTTTACTTCCACCAATACTTGGAGGGAGGAGAGTCTGGGCAGAGTGTTTATATGTTCTATAAGATGAAGCAGTGTGAGATCATAATTTTTTGACAAACAGTTCTCTGGTGTTATGACACATATTTTAGTTGGAGAAGAACAGTGGAAGAAGATCTGGGAGATCATTTTTTAGTAAATCTGGTTGAATAATTGCTGGTAAATAATTTGCCTGATGATCTCTCTGTGTTTTGCAGATAGCCACTGGCAGATTGTGATTGCTTCAGAACAGTTTGTTATACAAAATTATTTGATGATATTTTGGCAAGACAGTTTTTATCAGCAGCTCACTATTTACAAGAGAGCCATGCAGTTACCCTGTGATTAGTGATAGCATTTACATTCTCCAGTTGCAGAAGTAAGCTTTGGTTATCCAGTACAAATACTTCATTTTCCCCAGGTGCAAGAGCACAAAATCTTCAAACATATTTTCTGTCAATGAATATACATCAAAACTCTACCTTATTGCTGTTAGCTGATAATAATCCAGAAAAGGCTATACATGCAATCTGTGTCAATTCATTTAAGAAGTAATAAAATAAAAAAAACTAAAATAAAAAAATAAACCCACCAGAAAATTTCTCCTGCTAGTCATATCCCTTCTCTACATAGAGTGGCACAAGCCCTCTGTGTAGAGAGACCCCACTTACAGTAGTAGAAAAAAACATAGTAGAAAAACTTTTCGATCCATCAGTGTTGTAAATTATCAACCATTTTTGTTAAGAAAACCCCTACTTTTTAGCAGGAAGCAGAGGGACCAAAACATTATGGGATAAAGGTGCTCAAAGTGACAGAACCAATAATGCAGCAGTGTTCTCTGAATGGAAAATTAATGTGGCTCCCTGTTCTCTGCTCTCCATTTTGGGAATGTTCAGCTCTTTAGAGCTTTTTCTGCCTCTTACTGTGTCTCTGCTGACATCTTCAGTAATAATGCTGTGTTCAGAAGGAATGAACACAAACTGAGAGACATCCAGCCTCTGATGTGAGGAGTGAGTCACGGTGGGGATGAGGGAAAAGGGGATCAGCTCTGTGTGCTACCTGGTTGAGCATAATCCCAGCAGGGAAGTGTTGTGTTCTTCAACCTCAAAAGAGCTGTTATGGATTGTCAGAGGTAAGAAAAAGAAATTAAAATCTATAGAAAGCACTTGACAGCAGCTTCTTTACCATCACTGTTGATGCCTTCCAACCCTGAAAGAGTTCACTAATCTTGGAGAGTTATGAACACCCAGTCAGTAATAAGAAAAACGTTCTTTCTTAAACAGAGTTTGGATATATAATTTGGCTTTAACTTTTCTTTTCAAGACACTTCTATTTTCACATATTAAAATGATGCCATTCTTGAGTCATTAATATTTTCATTTCTAAGAGTTCTTCCCTGTGAACACTGTAATATTACATTATTTTATCAATCAATATGTTTTTTCATTCAGACTGTTCTTTTTACTCTTTTTATTCTTCTTGATTTCATTCTCAGATCACAACTTTTATGCCACACCATGTTCATCCATCAGAACAAAATAAAAGGAGGGGCTGTCAGACACAGCATAGGCTATCTTTTATGTGACAATTTGCATGATCCTCCAGGTGATTTTTCCTTTGAAATTTTAGTATTTTCAATGCCAGCCTGAAGGATAAAAAGTGTATGTACCATGAGTAAATGTATTAGAAAGGAAAGTGGGGATGAAGGGTAAAAGTGTGAAGGGTTACTGTAAACAGAATGCAGACAGGTATACATATGACTGTATATTTAATTCTTCTGTTTGCACAGGACAGTAACACAGTCTGAGAGAGTGAACATTGAACTGAAGTAGCTGTAGCATTCAGTGTGCAGAGCTTTTCACCTTCCTCTTCCCCCTCATCTATACAGTTAATGACATTTAACCATCCAATAAAAAGTGGTTTGGGACCTCTACCACACTTATGTGTAGTAGAAAGTTTCAGGTTCCAGTTAATCTGATTCATTCCTCCCATCTGAGTAAAGGCTAGGTATTATACAAGTACAGGTAGAATGTGATGAAACTGTGAGATGAAGCAAGTCCTAGTCCTTTAAATGAAAAAAGTAACACTGAAGTTGGCTCTATCAGACCCTTAGGAGAGATTTCTCATTCCAAATTTGAGTTATCCAAATGTTATGCATCTCATCTAATCTCAGTTTTCCCTATAGTCAAAAGATAAAGACTGGTACCTCAAAATAGGTGTGCATCTTTGTAAAATGTCTAGCAGAGAAAAGATCACTTGTGGTTGGTTAACTTCTCCCTCTGTGGGAGCCTAAATATTACCTTAACCAAGTTACCCCAGATTCAGAGAGAGAAAAGATAAGCATTATGGTTCCCTCCTGGACCAGGAAATTGCTCCCAGAGTTGGTTGTCCTGGAATATTCTGTGCCCCTCTCCTGCTCAGAGTCCCACCACCAGGTAATGGAATTTTCGATCTCTTTGGCCTGGTCAAGACACAAGAGCAGAAACAAAGTTTCAATGTGCTAAATAAATTGTCCACAGAAGCTTAATAAAACTCTCAGAGCCTGTAAGTGACAGTAATGTGGAAGCTAGAGAGAATTCATCTTGCTCATCTGAATGAGATTTCAGTGTATTTATTGAATAGTTCAGTGTTACTTACACACAGAGAACATTTGATAGAGAAATCATTAAAGGACAACAAACACAGACTGCAATAAACACAGATTCCAACAATATTATGTTAATGGAACAATTTTTATGATAATTCTGTGTTACTTCAATTTCCTTAACTGAAATTATTCCTCGAATCTATTTATGCAATTAGGGTAGAGAATTTTTGGTTCTGCTGTTACCTATGCCCACTGTCTTTCTCCTAAATATTGTAGGAACCTGGAGGTGCTGTTGCTGTACAAGTTGTACCTTGTAATCCTTTTCAGCACCACTAGGATCAAACACAGTGCTTTACAACTGGGCCATGGCCACAGACTGTTGGTGTTATGTCACTGCACACAAATCTGTTTTTCACTTTTCCTGGGTAAACACTAACCATTTTTGAAACACTGAAACATGAGAGTGGTGAGAACCCTTGAAGAGAGAGAAATGTTCCAATTTGAGTTCAGGTTTGACCAGCACAGGGTAACTGGAAGGCCAATCTCACCCACTGAGTCAAGGAGGGAAAGAAGAGTGTTGCTGGGTTTCCTGCCAGGAAACACTGACTGCCCAGCAGGAGCTTGGGACCCAAAGACGGTGTGGCTGTATGACTGCAGTCTTTATAATATATATATAGCAAGGCAAATATATATAATATAGCAAGGCAAAGTAAGATTGCATAGACATTTCTGATGCTGGCATTTTCTAATTTCTCAGTGCTCGACTTTTGCAACTTTCCTGTTGTTCCTTAGTTATAGATCTCTGCTTCTATCTGTCTATCTATGAGAATGTTTCATGATCATAAAACACTCTTCTCCTTTCCCTGCTCAAAGAGTACAGAGAGAGAGCAGAGAAGCTGCAGTTTTTGTTCTTCAGATGGATGGTGATACCTGCAGCCTGGGTGTCCAGTTCATGGCAGTGAAGACAAGTGGGACAGAACTGAATTGCTGCACCATGGATATCAGGGCAGTGCACTAAGTGAGATGGACATTCAAGGATAAAATAACAATACTGAAGATGTGAGAAGTGCAATGAAATTCTGCAAAGTCCAAACAGGTTGTCAGCTGTCAAGTTCCCTTAATGTCACTCCAGTGACAGTTACTTCCATCATGGAGTGCAGAGACTGTCAAGGAAAGCACCATGTAGATGTGTTTCTTCAATTCTTGATCCCTTCATTGCTGATACTCCTCACAGAGGAGTTCTGCATGACGTGTTTCCAGCAGAGATTGTTGACTGGTTTTACTGATAAAATCTGCTCTCTACCAGATAACAGTTTCCTCATGGAACCTACTCCTGTCAGGGTAAAGGACATCTTCTAAATACTCTCAACAGAGATGCAGGCCGCTGTTTCAGACCATGGACCCTACCTCTGCACTGAATGAAAAAGACTTTTCCTCCATAGATATATAGGGACTTTCCTGCTATTCACAGGGCAGCATGAAGCTTTCATCATCACAAGTGCAGTGCTCACTCGAACTTTCATTTAAAGGGCATGCAGAAGGTAGGCACAGAATGAAGGAGGGAAATAGCCCAGCACAAACTGAGGGCATGGCTATGGGGCTACAGAAGTCAGCCCTTCACTCTGCTCCCCAGTGTGAATGCCAGTTTGCACAGGTGTAAACTGTCCTTCAGCCCCACTTGCCTTGCTTCCCTGAGCTGCTCTGAGCTCCATGGGTTGCACCACCAAGGATCCAGATAGACAAGCACATTGTGAAATATAAAATGTTGACTACTGCTGATTTTAAAAAATTCTGGGTCATATCTTCAAGTTTAGACACATTAAAATGAGCATGATACAGTGGCAAAAACGTTTACAGCCTTGTTTCACAGATATCTGGTCTTTTGGGGAGTTATGCTCTGCTTCCTGCATTCCCTCTAATACAGAAAAATAAAACTCCATGAGGATCTCTGGTGGGCGCAAGGGATGTCTTCCTATCTTTGCACTTCACTGAGCATGAGCAATGCAGGCAGCATTGCACCTCTTAGCACTATGCTGTATGGTTGTTTTATTAAAATCACACGAGGATGCAAAAATCCAACCTTTTGTTAATCTTGAAATTATTTCAAAGCCATCCACTGTGTAACTACCAATCTAGCTATCCACTCATCTGCAGGCAGGACTCTGCCAGCTAGACTTTTTAGTTTCTCTGATCCATATAAAAAACACACCAAGCCAGTGAATGAGAAAAGAAGCTGCCTCTAAAGAATGGTTGCCTTTTGAATTTGGACCATTTGTTATTGTGACGTCAAGTTCGATCTTGGCTCCACAGAGCAGGACTGTGCCACAGAACAAGAAATATCTATGGGTCAGCTTTAAAATTATCAGATCTTCAGGCTGTGTGACACAGCAGGCATCACTCTTTTCCTCACACACAATAATGTGTTATGGTGCAGATTTGTTGACCCACATATGAGGTTTAAAGCCCTTAGCATTAGTGCATGTTTGTAATCAAACCATTCTAACCCTAAGGAGGATCACCCTTTGACCTCCAAAAAATTACATTTAAATTACATTTAAATTGCATTTAAACTGAATCAATCCCTAAGTTTTTATTTCTTCTTCAGTAACAAAATATCAACCATTGGAGCAGCATAACAGTAGCTGTATGAATAAGAATTTGATAGCAAGACAGCAAATTGAGGTAAAAAAAGCTATGATTTGTCAGGATGGAAGGCTTAGTTATTCCCTGAAAACACAGGAAGTAAGGTGCAACTTCTATATTCCTGGCCAGAATATGGAGACAGACTGACACTGCTGGGGAAAAAAAAAGGAAAAGGAAACAAGAGAAAGCAAACAATTAGAAAAGAATGCTAGTCAACATAAATGCTCTTATGGTCTTCCCACGGTAAAAATGCTCATCACAGAACATTTCCAAAAGCTTCTAAACCACTGTAAATCCATATTTCACAAGACAACCAGCTCTGAGAACATATGTTTTGTTGTTTTTCTACGTTGACTATTTTTCTAACTGATTTAGACATCACTTATGGTGAATGCAGTCACTTTGCTACAGCTACTATAGACTGACCAAATCTAGGCAGAGGAATCAGCTCAGCATCACTGAAGCTGCCCTGAGTTTATGATGAGCTGCAGTGCCCAGAGTGAATAAAGAGCTAGCAATCAGCTAGGACAAAGCTCTGCTTCTCTGCTCATGCTGGGAGAAGGACCAACTGCTAGCTTAGGTATGGGTTTCCAACATCATTTCTGAGCAGGATTCCAAATCAAAAACCTCTCAGATGAGGGAGGAAGGGAGGGATTCCTTAAACATATCCCAGACTGCTGTCTGCACAGTACAGCACATGGCAGGTCATGTCCTGAAACGGGCCTGGTCACTCTGGGGAACTCCTGCCAATTGGCTTACAAACCTGGCTTCCCACTCCCTCTAGGATTTCACTGGAGTTACATGCCTCAATTCAGGAATTCCCATGCCCTTTTGAAGTAGAGATGCAATCTTCTGCCACTCTGGGAGGCTCTGTCCATTTGCAGTGCACCACCACTGGTCACTGGGTGGGCACTGTGGGCACTGGAGCATCTTGGCACAGGTGCCAAGCAGTGTTTTGTTCCTGTAAGAGGCTGTATCTCCACTGACTTCAGCCATGACTTTGCAGTAGGTCTCAAAGCAAGAAGCCTTCCTGTGCTACTGCACACCCTGGAGTGAAGCAGACCTGCAACATCATCCCACAGAGACAAGGTTTCTTTCTGCATTTGCTGAGCTTTTAAAAAATGTATATGCATGCCCTGGCAGCTGGTTTAGGGAAAAGGTGTTGCATCCAGAAGGTTCCTTATATGTTGCCTTTGTTTTCTTATGTAGGTAAAGATTTCCCAACTTGTCCTACTGCATTGTCTCTAGCTTCTAAGGAGATAACTATCTTTCTAATCCATCAAGTTATTGTATTGACAGATTTCATACTGGTGGTGTCTTAGCACATTCAGGAAATTCCTTTCCTTGTTTAAAATCAATGCTTTTATTACTTTACCTTGATAAAGTGCCTTCACTAAATAAATTCACTGCTCTCCCTTGCCTCTGCAGCCATTCAATACCTGTGAAATGGAGCCTCATTCTGTCCTTTACTCCAGGTTTGTTGGCAATGAGTGGGGAGATCCACGTTTACCTGTATTTTAGTTCATTTCAGAAGATTCTAAGACTAATGTACATCAACTTAAGGATCACACCATGATCTTCTCTCAGTAACCAAACCCTCTAAACTCATCTTTATATTTCCCATTTTCCCTCTCTTCTTTCTTGCAGACCTCAGTTTTGCCTTCTGAAGAGCCACGTCTGCCTCTCAAGCTAAGTTTTCTATAACCTTTTGAGTTCAACTGGTTCAGTTGCTGCCAGGAAAAGAATGAAAAGGAGGAAGGTGTCTCAATGTAAAACTCCACATATCTGAGTTATGTAGATTAGGAAAAAAACTGATGTTTCACATTCAACATCTGCAAAGGGTGAAATGAGGTGAATATGAGCTATGTAATCCTTGTAATTCCTTTTGAAGGGCTTACTGTGTGGATCTGCTGTTCAATTACCTCGGCCAGCAAGAAGATTATAAAGGGAAAGAAATTCCTGTGATATACAAAGGGACTTAAACCTGAAGTGCTACTGAGAAGATTTTGCAGGTTGAGAACTGTGTCTTTTCTTAAAGGAGGAAAGACAGACTTTTCCCCTGTAGATCCACAGGTATTATTTTAATTCAGCCTCCTATGTTTTCAAAGTCTTATATTGAGTGGGAAGGGACCATCTCACTCCTGTCCTCTCTCCCCTTTCATGTGAATCATGGAGCATAAACTTCTTCTTCATCTCCTGCAAAAGTACATGTGCTATTAGCATTTGGTCAGGGCTTAAACTCAGAAGCTGTGCTGGAATAGAAGAGCAAATTCTTTTTCACACTGTAAAGGAATGCCATCACCTCAAAGGAAATTTGTGATCTCCCATCAGAGAAGGAGAAGCTTCAGATTTTGTTAGATCAAATCAAAACCTCGCTCCCTTTATGGCACATGAACATGGAGCTTTGATGCTTTATGTAGGAAAAACATTATTTGTGACACTCCCAAATGGATAGCCAGAGTCATCAATCTGGCCCTTCCACTAACAGTTATTCTGGTGTGCAAGACCTCACTAAATCAGTGAATAACCTCACTTGCCTCCCTGTAGCCACAGTAAGGAGCATTTGAGCACTGCAGTGGACTACAACACTTATCTGCTGGCTTGCCAGAACTTTGTGTTTCCAGAGTAAAATTACTTGTGGAGTAAACCGGGAGGAACCTCAACTCATCTATAATAATAACTTGCCTGCAAGAAAGTTTTCATCCAGAGTAGCAATAGGTAGTCTTGCCTCTGTGCTACAAGGCCTCATAATGCCACTCCTTTTACTTTCTGTAATAAGGATTACACGCTGGCCTGGTCTTCAAAGAGGTCCTTGCCCTTCCCAGGGTCAGCAGGCATTATCCTGTGCTCCCAGAGCAGCATCCATGGCCACGCTGTCCAGCAGCACAGGGAGGAGGAGGGCAGGGCTCCAGCCCTGGCAGCTGACTCCAGCTCCTTTACACCCCCCTGCCTCTGGGTTTGTTTTAATATCTCAACTGTTTGAGCATCATTAAAACGGTTCTGACAGGAGCCTGTGATAAGATAGCAATCAGAATCTGAACCAAAGTGACTCATTCCACGAATAATGATTGCCTGTATTGTTATGAGAATAATGAAGCTGCCACACAGGAGCCTGGTGACCAGGAGAGAGTATAGGGAGTGGAATTTGTTATCAGTCTTTCTAGAAAGGCAGATGGAAAGGGCCTTTGCAGGATTCACTGTCTAACATGCTTTCCTCTCGTTCAGTTCTGGTTATCAACACACTTTGCATGCTTCATGCAAATGTTGCATGGGTTACAGTTCCCAAAGGGAAGTCAAAGGCAGTGTAGTTGGCAGTGGGTATGTCTAAGCTTTGTTGAAGCTTCTGATTCCTATGACTGTGCAAGGTGAATATTTCCTATTATGTACTCAAAAGACTCTGAATTTTGGTCTAGCAGAGGGTATAGGTTTTGGAAGACAAGATGCAGATAGCACATAGCTCCAATTCAAATGTTTCTTTAACAAACCAAAAATATTTTCTATTCACTAATTCCCCAGCTTGGCTGGTTTTCTGTTGTTCCAAACAACATGGCACACAGTGTTCACATTTACTATGGGACAAATTGTAGCTTACTTTGAACTGAAAATACCATTACTGACCTACAGTACAATTCAACTGCACAGACACTGAGGGCAGCTCACATCAGCATTCACCTGTGTGGAGCAGGGCTGAAATGCCAGAGCATGGCTGCATGGGCTAAGCTGGCCTGGCATTTGCCTGCACTGAGTCTGGCTCTCCTAGCTGCTCCTTTTCATTAATATCAAATATAAATCTAAAAGAATAGATCAAACAGCAGAGGCTTGCATTCATGCCTCTGTGAAGAGATGCCTTAGAACATCTTCATTTGAACTATGCAGATATAATTAGTCAATCAGTGATAGGAAGCAAAATCTTCCATGTTTATAATCTGCTATGTGCCAGTGAAAACTCTGTCAGGCTCCTCAAAAGTCAGTTCTAATCTTTCCACAAACTTCAATGAAAATAGTGGTGTTTCCTTCCTTCTGACAGTCACCTATCTCCTCCCAGCACACTGTTAATTGATCCTCAGGAAGCGCTCAAGTTTCATGGCAAGGAATTCAGAGAGTTCAGAAAAATATTTTCCTGACAGAATTTTCCAACAGGAAGCCCAATTTGTGCTTGCATAGATTTTTTTTCACATTCTCCTCATTCAACCTGCTCACGTCCTACCCCACCAGGACCATGATGCTTTTTGTTTTAAAATTTCTCTGCAGACAAGTATTTGTATGTGTGGACATTTCCTGACCAATTGCAATGCTGGTGCTGCTGAGTTGGTTCCTGTTGATCTGTTTTAGCATTTTGCAGGGGTCTCCAGCCATCTCTGACTCCTTTGTCTTTACTCAGAGTCATGGTGCCAGGAGCACTGATACTGCATGGTTTACCTTTTCCACATTTCCACCTCCAAGAGAAAAGTAATGTCAGCTACATGCCTTATCTTCTCCTCTTTCTTTCCCTACCAAAAATTGCAGTCCCATTCTCTGTGCCTCCTCCTGTTACAGGCTTAAGTTTGTTCTGTCTTGCGTTTCTCCTACTTAGGAAAGAAGCTGCAGCAATAGCATCAAATTTCCACAGAAATTCTAGGCTAGCATCTGGGTGGGCTGCAGATCAGGGTATGTAGGGTCAATTACTTTTTCCTTGTTTGACTTTGGATAAATTAATTCTGCTCAGAATCGAAAAGAAAGTTAAGAACTTAAAGTGGAATATAGGAAGATTCTGCAATGCTTCAAACAGCTTGTCCAATGCCTCATGGTAGAAGTTCTGCAGTTTTCAGCATTCAAATCCCCTTCTCATTCCAAGCCCTGCTTCTGACCATGGCCAGAGGTGTCCTAGTTTTGCCAGGGGTTTTTGCTGATGCCCCACTGGGATCCTAAAGCTTGCCAGTCTTCTGTGTGCCTGGCCAAAGCAATTGATGTGTTGCAAAACATTTACCAGACAGCTTCTGCAGAAGGAAAAGCAATTCTGTTCCTTCCAGCCTACAGCAGGCAAGCTCTGCAGCAAACACTCACCCAGCAAGGGGAGCTCTGTGAACTGTGCCAGAGCCATCTCTCCCCAGCTCTAGGGAAATACCCAAAACACCAATGTGAGCTCTCTACAACCTCTTTATTGAAGCTGCTCCTTCTGGCATTAATTAATTAATAAAACACTCACCAGAAGGGGCAGTAGCAAGGAAACTGCCTTTCAAGCTCAAGGTTCTTGTGGGAAAGGAGAATACTGTGTTTAAGTCCCTCTTCCAAGGACAGTTTCTGCATCCCTGGTTGTCCCAAACCCAAAGAACCAGTTTGAAGAGCAGCTGAAATATTTTGTCATAAATATCCTGACAACCAGGCTCCTCTCCACAGAGGAGAGGAAAATAAAGATGCTCCCTTGTTCTCTCTGTTTCTTTATTGGCAGCCTCACTTGGCTCCCTGCTGAAGCTGGTGGTTGTCTCCAAGCTCATCCAGGGGCTTTGTGCTCCTCTCTGGTGGGTTGACCTGGGCCAGCAGGCAGGCACCCAGCCAGCTGCTCTCTCACTCCTTTAACAGGCTGTATGGAAATACCTGCTCTCTATGGAAAATACAGTATATCTGAGTTGGAAATACCGTGGTCCTCTCCCTGTTTGGAAGGGGCACCTGGACCATCTCACAGCCCCTGCCCCATGGAGCTGCTAATGCCTTCACCCAAAGCAAACAAGCTTAGTGTGGGCCTAGATTGTAGCTCCCACAATTTAAAATAGGAATTAAAATTATGCTATTATTTAGTGGTACCATTTTAAACAACTTAGTTTCTGCATGTAAAGTGTTTGGGTAGGAATTGCCTCCTACCCAATAACTAGTTTTGAGGATTCATTAACTATGTTGGACTCCTAAAGCACACTGTAATATTAATAGTAAGAATATGTGAATTCCTTTTCTTTCCCACCTGTTGTTCACAAGCAACTTCAGAGACAAGATCATTGGAGCAAACAAAAAAAAAGGTCATGCCTGTCAGAAGAGCATAGCCTATCAGTGCCTGACATCTGCTCAACTAAAAGCAGCACTTAGTTGAATTTTTGTGTATTCTTAGCAGACTGATCAGAGAATTATATAAACTAAGGATTATTTACAGAAATTATTCCCCAGCAAGCAAAAAAAAAAAAAAAAAAAAAAAAAAATCTGTCTGTGAGCAGGTCAGGAACAATGTAAGAAAAAAAGCCAAATCCTAGATGCTGTTCATCTACTGAATTATTCACTGTGAATTAACTAAACACTAGTTTGTATTTATACAGCATTTAGTAACACAAAGTGATGTGCAAGCATTATCTCTGTCTACAAAGAAAAGCTGGATGGTTTAAATTAAATCAGAGCTCAAAGATATGAGCGAAATGCATCAGCTGACCTACATACAATTTGTATTGTTTCTTATTTTTCATTTTAAACCTGGGTACTGAACACTTCTGAAAATTACATCAATATACTGTTTTCTGCCCATCTCCAGTGCAGATGTAGAGGGAAGTTATTGATGTGGAGTTTATGCATCCTTTGTAGGCTGTTATTAGAGTTTCATCTGCTGCTGACTGTGCAGTGCTCCTTGTGCTGCTCAGACACTGAGTCCTAACAGAGTCAGGTTCAACAGGACTTATTACTGAAGTGAATAATACCTCAATTACAGACTGCTGGTCTCCAGAGGCAGGAATAAAAATCCTGAGACTCTGCTCCTGGACTTGGGGGTCACAGTCCTGATATTTCAAGTGAAAAAGAAACGAGTAATGCCACATTATTATTTATTATATTTGATCATATAACAGTCATGTAGCCTTATTCTTGAGAACTCTTTTGCAGCCACTAGACACACTCCTGAAAGTACAGTATGAGGCTTGCCAGCACCCTGGCAAAGCACTTACAGTACACAGATGCAAGATGGGAGTGGCCATTACACAAGCAACCATATTTTGTGATGTATGCCAGAGCCTCCACATCTTTTCTTTTTATAAGGAGCTGGAAGTTAAAAAAAAATACTAGAAACAGAAATGTCTTTTCCTTTTCTTTTAAACTCCAAGCTGTGATGGAGGATGCATTTCTCTCTTGCTTTGCCTCACTGAATATTCTACCAGATCCTGATGCTATTTCAATGAGGGGTCTGAGCTCTGTCCCACCCTGCTCATCAGCATGGTGCCCATAGTGGGCTGGAAACAACAAGGGGAACCAGGGAGACACTGGATTCCTGCACCCTTTTGCTCTCTCTGACACCAGCAAGAACTTGAGTACCTGTCCCACCCAGCCCACCAGGGCTCCATGGCCATGGTGTCTGCCCAAAAAAAGAAGGCAAAGCAAACTCTGCCCACCAGCACTTATAAATAATTTTATAAGAGAGGGACAACGAGAGCAAAGGGAGGTGACTTACTGATAACAAACAGAAATGGATAACAAAGTCAGTCTCAAGAAATCTCTAACATGGATGCCCCATGGTAGTTCTTTTAATTTGTGTTAAAGCTAGAAAATTCTAGGAAATCCTCCAGGACATAATTAATGCAAAGTTATTTTACTTTCACTAGCTCCAAGAGAAAAAAAAAAAAATAAAAGGGGATGGAGAAATGTCCTTGAATGAAAGCTAGTATTTTCTTGAGTGATTTCATGGGGAAAAAGATGCTCTTCCCACTTCCATGTACTCCCAGCTAGGTAAAATTCAACCAGATTCTGAATGCAAGAAAATGTTTTCCAACCCCAACTGTCTGTCACTCCTCCTCATTCTTAAGCATTTTTTTGGTCTTATCCTTAGATGCCACAGAGATGTTACATTTGTCTTATTTTTGTAATCACTAACTTCTACCCACAGCCTCAGAGTGTGAGAAGTCCTTGATTACAGGAGTGCAAGTGAGGTATGGGCACAGATTGAGCCTATTCCAGGAGAAAAAAGATGAAATGGGAACCGAGACTCAGAGCTGAAAGTCTCAGCTGCCACAATCCTTGAGGCACTGTACTGAAACTCTGGAGAGCACAAGCCAGCTGAACACACAGATGCCTTTGAGACTGAGCCTGCGACCAGAAATGTGTGTTTGCAGAGTGCCATGCTTCAGAGCCTAATTACAGAGCATAACTCAGGGGAAACAGGGCTAAAGGAGCTGCTTCTCTCCACTGCCACTGAAACACAGAGACTTGTGCAGAAGGTTTATACACAGCAGAGGCACCTGTAGCCATTAACAGAAATCCACCCCCAGGCGCCAGTGGCAGCAGGATGAAGAATCCATCCTCATAAAGCTGCTGTTCCAGCTGTTCCCAACACTGCCTCCTGGGGAGGTGATGCTTGGTGAGGCTGTGGAGGTGGAATGAAGAATTTGGCATTGCCCCAAACTTGGGGGCAAGGGAAGGAGTGTATGCATGAGAAGAACCTCAGCATTGCTTTGTGATCTGAGTTTGTTCCTGAGGGATTTGTTCAGTTATAGAGGGAACCTTTCTTTAGCAGAGACAAACTCCTCCAGTCCCATGGAATTTTCTGTTAGTCAACAGGAGAGAAGGATTTCTTCTCTGTCGGTGCCTGGTCAGTCCAGACAGACAGTGAATCAGATAAAGTGATTTTAGTACACTCCCTAGTCAATCCAGATAAACAGGGCAAGGAAGAAGTGTAAATTCCAGGCAGGGGCAGTTGATGCTTTGAGACTAAGCTGTTGTAAAAATTGACAAAATAACCATCTAAATCTGCATACCACAGAAATATTTGAAAGGTAGATCTACTCCTTTTCATCTATCACACGATAACACAGGAATCTAAAGGGCTCCTGGTAATATCCACAGGAGATAGTCCCTGACAAACAACAGGGACTGGCAGCCCGTTGGCACTGTGAGTTTCAGGGAGTTAATCGGATTCCTCCCAATGAGAAAACTGACAGTGCATCCACAAAGAGGAACATCGCTGTCCTGCAGGCAGCTTTAAGGAGGATTTGGTTATGTGTTCCAATGAGAGATTTTAAATTGCACTCATCAGTTTTCAGAAATATCACTCATTTAGATTGTCACAGCTCAGTAGCCCTGGCATTTAAAGTAGAAAAGGGTAAGACTCATCAGCAAAATTCCTTACTAATCTATCAGAGAACAGAAGAAGAACATATTTTTAGTGAAAAAACTCTTTCTTCTGCCCTAGCTCTTAGACACTGAGAAAAAGACACTGTGCTATGGTTGCTGTTAACCCTGGCAGGCTGACAGAAAAAGTCAGATTATCTGCTGCTGACTTTTTGTACTGGTGAAATCAGGGGAGGACAGGGTTAGTCAAAGGGGAAAGGATAGCTCAAAGGAGAAAGCTGACTTTAATTCAGGTTGCTCTGGTCAGCTGTAGCTCAGTTCCTGTACTGAAGCTCGTCTGAAGGGTGAAAGGCAGATTTAGGAGCAAATCTTTCTAAACAGCCCATTATATAGATTTTTTTTTCTTATTTCTGTGTCTTTAACCCTATGCAAAAAGATGAATCCAGCCTTGGATTAATGATGATGTTGGTGTCTCTGGTAGGGGAGCAGCTGTACATCTCTCCAGCCCTCTGCAAAGAAGGTCTGCCCCCTGCTCTGGCTATCAGCCCTGCCTCAGGCAGATAGACCCCTCCTTTCCTTGGCCCTGCCTCACTTTAATGTTAGAGCCCTTCTCACATTATTATTTCCTGACATGTGAGTCTGGTAAACATCACTAGCACAACCCAATTCCAGGCTCTGCTATTTGAACATGCTTATATGATAAAATTCAAATTCTAGCCTTATTAGAAACTTTGTAAGTATGTCAGCTTGGGAATTATTTCATTCTTACATTTCTTTGTGTCTGAAAGGAGGTTACAAGACAGAGTTTTTTCTTCCCTGGATGGGAGTCAGGAGGGAAGAGAGGTGAGATGAATGAGAAAAGAAATATATAAATCCTTAATGCAAGTGTCTTGAGAATTCGACAGGTGAAGAACAACTTTCCAGTATGACGTGTGAGAACACCATGCTCAGACCTCTGGGACATGTCAAAAGTACATGAGAGAGGAAAAGCTCTTTCCCTCACTCAGGGCAATGCCATTGCATCTCTGCCTAAGTTATTTCTAATCAGAGAAATATTGGGCACTGAGTGAAAGCCAGCAGAGCCACCTCCCTAGTTTACAGCAGACAGGAGTTAGCTACCACCTGGAAACGGGCAGCGTTTCAGTAACAGAGGAAGGAGGGAGGAAAACACAGGCAGAAGGCAAGCTGGCCCTTCCAAAGCAGACTGCAGAGTGCAGCCTAGCAGGTGTGGGGGCAGGAACTGACACTCCCACAGCCCTGCTGCACCAGCCCCATGGGTAAACAAGAGCTGCCCCATTGTTTTCTCAGAAGAGACAGTCTAAACACTTGGTAAAAGCACTGAATGTACTTACAAGGAGGATGCCTGGGAGCAGAATGCAAATTTCTAACACTGATGAGCTGTTTGAGCATGGAGCTGCAGGGGAACCCTGGGCAGCAGTGTAGCTCCTGCTCCCCCACTGCCTGGGCACTGGCAGAAATGTCCTAGCCATGCTGGGAAGGACTGCAGTGGGAGGGATATACATGATTAGGAGAGCACCTTCTATGTCTGGCACCCATATTTCCATTCTTCTGGAGCTGGTGTGCTGCTATGTACAATTTGAAATGGGAATGCATAACAGGGACTTCGTGGTGAAATCCCCTTTAAGTTCCTACTCTTCACACATCTGGGAGCCCCAGAGACCATGAGAAATCACAGCTGTGCCCAAAGAAGACAGTTCTAGGTTTAGATTAAATATTGGGAAGAAGCTGTTCACTAAGAGGGTGCTGGGGCACTGGAACAGGTGCTCAGAAAAGCTGTGGGTGCCCCAGTCCTGTTCACCAGGATTCAAGCCAGGTCGACTGGGGCTTTGAGCAACGAGGTTTGGTGAAGTGTCCCTGCCCATAGCAGTGGGTTTGGAACTAGATGCTCTTTAGAGTCCCTTCTAACACAAACCTTTTGATGATTCTATGACATTCTTGGATTCCAGTTTGAAGAGTTTGTGATTCTTTTGTGTTCTCAAAGCCTCTGATGTTTTTTTCCAATTGTTACCATTTTTAGGAATGAAGAACAAGTTACAGAATCTCTGCTCAGCTCCCTAGCAGTGCCTCTCAGGCTTTGATCCTGCTGCTCACTGGTTTGTACTCTGCCACCAGCCCCTGAGTGTGCTGCCTTGCAGGCAGACTTGACTGCCCAGACTGAGTATGGTCAACACAATCTGGAAGAATGATTTCATGCTGCCACAGTCTCAACCAGTAAAGATGCCTAAAATTCATAGAAACCTTTACAGAGCTGCCAGAAAGAAAAAAGGTAAAATATCTAAAGGGTAAGGGAAATAAACAAATAGGTAATTCTTCTGTGTCATTTTCCTGTTTAGCAACTAGTTTGTATCAATTATTCAGCGAATACTTTATGAAAAACTAATGTAATCATGATTTTTTCATAGACAATTTATGCACGGGAAAAATGAAAGATTAAACTAAACAGTTTATTTATATGTAACAACAGACTCAAAAAGCTTAGGTAATTTTATAGTTAGTAGCTTAATTTAATAGGCTTTAGCAATGAAGAAACCAGGGGTAAAGGGTGTTACTGAGAGCTACAGTGGGAGTTGACACCAGAGACAGAAACAGAATTAAGAAAACTCTGGCTTGCAGTTCAGCATTCAGATTATCTGAATAATTGAGTTTTGGTTTTAAGCTTCCTAAATTTGATTTCTAAAATAGCTCAAAGTTTTCCAAAAGTAGCAAACCTGCAAAACAAAGCCTCACCAGTGTTTCCCCAATCCCTCCTCTGACTAACAAGGACCACAACAATGGGTTTTCCAAAAGAGTTAAAAGCATTTTTCCTGGCCATGGTAGGAGTTGAGCTGCTCTGCTAACATTGGCAGTCCGAGGGTTTGGCTTCCTGCATGATGACTGACAGTGGCCAAGCTCTTCACCAGGAGCTCGAGAGTTTCTATAATAATTTTATTACCTTCTGGCTCCCAAAAGCACACCAAAACATTTTCTGAGAAGGCAAAAATTCTAAGGTCCATAGCTTAACCAAGGTAGAAAAATTCAGAAGATGCTGCATTCTCTGTGTTACTGTGGATCAGCTGTAACCCAAACTGAGACAAGCTCTGGTTCTGCTACTCAGCCTCAGAGTTTATACTAAAATAATGTTTACCAGGCACCTCTCAAACCTGCCACAGAAGTTCCATAGAACTTCTTCAGAAGAGATTCTGTAGGATAATTTCTTTTTGTGCACATAGTAACGAAACAGTCTTTTCTGTTGTTTCATTTCCAAGTCCCTTCCCTGTTTCTCATCCTCATAAAAAATTTCTCAGTGTCCTCTCATCAGACTTAACCTCTTATGAGAAGAGTGTTCTTCCTCTCAAATTCACAGCTTTTGAGGGGAGTGCATCTACTGCTTCCCAGTCAAGACACTCAGGGATCAACTATTGTTTCTAGAAGGGTTCTTTTTTTATCCTCTTCTGGAAAGCAAAAAAGAACAATGTTTCTACCCATTTCAGAGTAAGGAGGTGCTATTGGCAGTAACATGGGTGCTCTTGGTGGAAATTAAATACACCCTGTTAGATTATTTTCATGGTAGAGGCCTCTCAGAGATTGTGACAGCATTTACACATGAAATGAAAAGATTTCACAACTGTATGGTCTTGTAATTGGCCTCTAAAATCTGGATGTTTATGTCTGCACTGATTCCCAGTGAAGTAAGGTAAATGCACATGCCCACACAGCTCCAGCAATTACATCAAAGTTAAATTCAGAGTAAGTTAAAATGCCATTTGAAAGAATAAATGCATGTAGAGGATCTTGGAAATAAATACCACAGCTTCAGGAGAATAATACTTTCTGATTGTATTCAAATCTGAGCATTATGGTCTAAACTGAGTAAAATCCTCTGATATCCCTGCATATTAGCTAAGCAAATGTTTTTACAGTTATATTAGGAGGAATAAAGGATTCACTTGACTAGACTATTGAACAAATATTCTCTTTAATAATATCAATATCAAGAAAGACAAGGAAACCACCAGCAAAAATCAACAGGATTGTCAGATATTGACTTAGAAACAGAAAAACCTCCACTGACAAAATAGCTAACATCTGCTAATTCACCTTTAATTTGTGCTGCTGTGATTCCTTTTTCTTTTGGCTTTAAACATATCTTGCAGTCATATTTAAATGAGGCTTTGACAATGAAAAATTTTCTGTGGTGATTAAAAAGAAACACCCTCATGCAGCAAACAGCTTCAGTAAAAGACCAGGTTTTCTGCCACTTCCAGAAAGTTATATCAGTCCTTTTGTGAAAATATCTCAGCACCTGAGAGTTTTCAGTCCATTATCCCTCATATTATCTTCTAAAGTCAGGAAAGAACTGTAATTTCCATTTCACAGCTGAAGACAGAAGAGGATAGAGGACTTCTGGCCAGCTTGTCTCTCCCTCACATGAAATAAGAGAGCAAAGGCAGATTATCAGGCCTGAGAATGAAAAAAGAGCTGCTTAGGGTGAAGGCCAAATACAGTCAGAGAGTAAAGACATCTAAAAAACTTTCTTTGGAAACAAAATCAGAAATTCAGGTGAGGAATTCAAAGATGTGGCACAAATCCTATACTAGCCTAACCCTGGAAACAGCAGGGAAACAGAACAACCACCTTCAGGACTACAAAAGGTATTTTAGAGAATTTTATTGAGAAGGAAATTCAGAGCAGAGAACAACCACCTCTCTGTCTCTGTTCCCTGTATTACCAAGAGGCCAGTTAGAAGAGCCAGCCCTGGCAAGCAGCACATGTGAGGGATCACACTCCACAGAGGTATAAAATCCAGATGTCCCATGTTTTGTCAGCTCCTAGGCTGGAGAGCAGAGGCAGTGATCCAGAAAGGATGGGATTGCTCAGAGGAGGACTGCAGGATCACTCAGCCAAAGCAATTCCTCTTGTACCTTCACTGCAGATTGAGGGAGAAATTCAGACAGCCCTGTGCCCAGCACTTCATATCATGTACCAAACTCAAATAAGGAGCTGCTTGACTTTCCACAGAGGATGTCTATGTGTCTAAATGCCTGTCATCTTCTTCTTTCAGGAACTTGTCCAGGATTCTAAAGGAGTTTTGTAAAAGAGAATAGACTGGAAGTTGACTTGTGCAAGCCACAAGCCAGCTCACTTCACACACGAGACCTTCCTCTTCCTACACAAATAAACAGGCCCCAAATATCAGACATGCAGTAGAGTTCAGCTGATGTATTTCTGGCCAGGCAGGAATTTACCTAGTTCACATCAATGTAAGTGGAGATATGTGCCTGAATATACCAGGCCACTGGAACATTTTGCCCTGATTCTTACCTAGAATCTTTAGACTGTATGTTCTTGATTATGAGTGGAAAAAAAAAACAGAGTGAACAAATTATTCTAACCTGGAGTCCTTGATCTGTTATGGAGACATGAAGATCTCATATATATTTCTTCATCTGTGATCTATTTCTTTTCCTCTCCTTCCCCCCCCCCACTCCTCCCTCCCTCCCTCTAGCATTTTTAAATGTACCTGTTTTCTTCACAGTCTGGGCTAGCTGGGAGAATTTTAAAACAATAAGAAAGAGAAATCTGATAGTGCTTTGAGTGACTGATTTTTTCCCTGAAATGGAAGTGGATTTCTAAGCGGGATTTGAGATCAATATTGTATTTATTTATTCAAGTTCTGTCTTTGGCTGGGTGTAATGTTATAGTCCTTGGCACTTAGATCATTTGTTAAGAAGGCTGCTGAAGATGTTACAGTGGGATTTATTATACACTTCTGCAGATTTATTTCATGTTAGATAATTTGGTGGACGTTTCATGTACTGCATAATAATATAAAAGGACACCATGCCTGTAAAATTGCACAGAGTCTTTATTAGTAGAATAATTTACAGAGACATTGCAGCTACAGTTGGCAATCTCACCCTGTATATCCTCACTACTTCCCAACACCTTTTCAGAACTGTCCTCCCAGCTCTTTCCTCCACACTTCATGCATTGACCACTCACCCCTTCCTCCTCTATGCACTTTTCATAGGTTTCCTGAGGACAAAAGAAAGCACTGCTTAGGTCAGTGTCAGAGGTTGTGAGTGCTATGGTCTAGTAACAAACAGTAAATGGAAAACAGTGGCAGTAATTAAAGGTAGAGGGCCAGATGGAGTCAGTTATAGCTCTTGTTCACCCCAGCATGAACTGAAAGATGCACAGAAACACCACAAGCCTATGGCAATGGGAAAAAAGCAGATGAAGTAGCAATGTTTCTTTTAGTTGGACTTAACTTACTCCCTCTGGCCCCTCTCCCCTCCTCTTTTCTGAGGGCATGTGGCAGCTGAAGCTGAGAGCAGCACAGCTGTGTCAGCCAGCTGTCAGGATGAAGGGAAAGGTAAAAGGGTTACACCCAGTCAGTGGAAAGTCACCTTGCTCTGCTTACACGTGAACTTTAGGAGGTCTTGGAGGTCCACTATCTCCTCCTTGTCACCTCAACCCCAATTGTGACCAATTATCAGCAGCATTATCAGCAGGGCCCCAGCAGGGTCAGTACCACAGCTGAGAGCAAGGAGCAGGGCTGACACATGCTAGAAGTACATTCAGGGCAAAAAGAGGGAATTAATTACTGTACAGGATGAGTGGGGTTCTCCAGAACCCAAGTGGAAATAGCAATACAGTCAGTCCTTTGGTTTTCCCCTGCCTGACACAAGAGTAAGGATATAGGTGAGAGGCTTCCCTTACGGGTTTCTGGCAGTAATTCTTGTTTTACCACCTCTGAATGACCACAAAGGGCATAAGGCAGAGGGATCCCAACTCTGTGAGCAATTGCTCTGCAGGGGGATTCTCCCAGAACGCTGCTCTGAGTCTTTCCTGTGTCCCTGGGACTTTCTTCCATTCATTTGGTAGCCTAGAGGGAAGCAAAAATATCCAAATGATTTAGAATTGTCCTCCACTCTGTGTTTGCTACTAAGATATTGCTGGAGGTTTTTGAGCAGTCCCTAATTAGCTCCAAAATGTATCCCATTTCTTCTCTTATAGGATTTCAGCACAGCACAGACTTAAGCCATATTTGAATCATCAAGCAGTGCTCACAGGAGCAGTCTTTGCACCACAGCACAGCAGTCAGGGAGGGCTTCTCAGCAGGGCCCAGACTGACAGACAGATCCTCTACCATTATCAAACTCCTTGGAGACCAGTGGGTTTTATATTTCAGTGATACCCTGATAGTTGACTTTCAAATAACTGTGGTGTACTGGACTGTGCTTTTTAAAATTGAAACCCAAATCTGACTCTTCTAGATATAAACACAGCCTGGGATTTTCAGTGATGTCTAATTTTTCTCACAGAGCATGGAGAGTGTGCTTTAACTGAGGGAAGAGGGAGAATGGAGAAGGGGCATGTGCCTGGTGCAACCTATGAATTACCACTAATGGAGTGCAGTGCACCCAAGGAGCACAGGGGGCTGGCAAGATCCCACTGATGTGTGGAGATAACACACCTCTGACAGGTGGTCAAATGCACAAATGCCCTCAGAAAGAGGGTCTGGGCTCATTTGAAAAGCCAGCTAGCAGAGGTCCTGAGAGTCACAGGCCATGTGAAAGGAAACTAGGCTGTTCAAGCAGTCAAAGGAGGCAGCAGTGTCCACAGACTGTGAAGGAGAAGGGATCACTGATGGTGATCCCTGAGGTCAGTCCTGTTCCTAGGTGATTTGCCTCCATGGGTACAACCTGCCTGAGTCTGGCAAGTTACAGAGCAACAGGAAAAACACCCTGTCTTCTCAATTTATATCTCTTTTCTCCTCATGACCATCTGATCACTGCAGCATGCAATCCCTGTTCTTAAAGGGTTACATCTTGTTTTTCCTGCACATCCCAACTTCTCCTCAAGTCTTACTGAGCTCCCAATGTTGCTTCATCACAGCAAGCATCCTGGCCAGTGCAGACCTTCAGCTGCTCCCCACAGGAACAGAGTTTGGCATGATCTGCCCCTGCCCTGCTTTCATCAAAGTGCAAATTGCTCTCCACTTTCACTCAGCAATTCTTCAGATTTTCTTCCCCTCTCCACAGTGTGACTCTTTTCTTTTTCCTGGCACACATAGGGCAAGATAGGCACGCAACAGATAAAGCAAAAGCTAATTGCAAGGCATGTTAAACACAATAGATGTGCTGGGAATCTATAGATCAATACTGACAGGCATCCTTATGTGCACTGCATGGCTAAGCACCTCTGACAACAGGCTGGACTGGGAATACATTGCAGAGACAATAATGGATTACTAGTTACAGCCCCCAAACTAGCTAAACAAAGGAGGCAGACTTCTGGGTCTGTTCATTATTCTTATAATCCTAAATTAACAAAAACTCGGGGCTGTGGTGGGGATAAGACACTCTCCCAGTTCCCCCTCCTACCTCCCAGTTACAGTTTTGGATTAGTGCACTGAGCTGCCTAGGGTGGTTTGGCCAGGACCCAGGCTCCAAATTCACTCATCCCTGACAACTGCTGAAGTCTGAACTGCAGAAGCTGGGAAATCTTGGAGCTAGGCTGGCAGCCTGCCTGGAGACCAGAGGCAGTTTCTATGTCTATATCCTGCTCCTATAAGAGCTGGGGGCTCTGCTGCCTTCTGTCCTCACCACCACCTCATGCCCACAGCAAGGGAGGTAAGAAGGACTGAGGGAAAAAACCAGGCAACACAAAGGACATTGGAAAGCCCCCATGGAGAGTGGTGCCTCTGCACCCCTGCAGCTGCAGCCCTACAATGCAGTCCAGCTGGACTGGGTGTTCCACGTGGACATGGAAGGACACAGACTGAACAGCCCCTCAGTATTGTCTCAAGAGGAAACTAGGAAAACAAGAATGGAAAGAGAATCTTACAGGAAAAGTGCACTGTGTGCAAGTGTGTCTCGGTGCTGTAGCTGTAGATAAATGCAAAGTGGCAGCTACTCCTAAAGACAATCCAGTTTTTACATTCAGATATTGTAGGAACAGCTACATCACTCAAAGGTATTGCCTTTTAAAACTTTACACTCTTCTAAAAAGTTGGCAAAGGTTTTTTTATTACATTTGCTCTCTACACTCAGCAACAGAGCTTTCAAGAAAAACAGGGAGGAAATGTCAACTAGAAGGAGCAGATGAAAAGTAAATTTTTATCAGATTGACTTCTTGGATTCCTTATCTGCCCATAATGATACATGGCATGTCCCAGCACCTGGCCAGGAAGGAAACTCAGCCTGCCTGGGGCTGACAGACCCAGGGCAGACATTGCTCCCAGCCAGAACTCCCCAGTCATTCAGCATGGTCACTGCCACTTTGATTTGCAACTCTTCCCCATTTTGATGAAGACAGATTTTTTGTGAGTTCAGACAGCCCGTTCTTTGTCTTTACAGTGGCTTGAAATATACTTTAATGAGAGAAGAGACAGTTCTCCCCAAGGGGCTTCTGAGACCTTTTAAAAAGTTACAGCTCGACAAACATTGAAAAGGGACTATTATCTGGTTTTGTGACTTCCTTTTAATTGTCTAGTTCTGTTACTCTTGGTGTGATCTATCTGTTAATTGGCCTACCAGTAATGATGAAGGTTTCTGTCATACTGAGTCCAGACAAGCCAGACAGGAAAATAATGCTCATCTTTTTAGATCTATACACAGTGCCCTTTGCATTAAAACAAACGGCAAGCACTTGGAGTGTGCTTGTAAGATAAATGTTGGGGAAAACAGACACATGATACAGAAGCTGAATATAATGAGCCAGGCTGATCTCAGCCTTCAGTACTCTAGTTTTATTGGTAAATGTTGGTGCTGTGCATCTCCAACACCTTGAGTCCCTAGGATTTTCATAGATCATGTTAGGAGCTAAAATTAACTCAGAGCAGTAGCATAAATATATCTCTGTGTTAATAAGGGCACCATAACCCACCTGGAAAAGTTTCTTTTTATAATGTGACAGCATATTGACTAATTGGGAAGCAGAACTTGTTAACAGTGAAGGGGCTTGTCCTTATGACACAGCTTACATATTTCTCCTTATAGGCTCATTATTGACCTATACTTTAACAAAAAGAAATCACAAATTTAATCTACCATCCCGAAAAACTATTGTGAAACACAGATACCTTATTCTACCCAAGGGCTAAAGCTGGGGTGGAAGCAGGTTCCAGTCTCTCCTGTAGACCCTGTTTTATCTTTCTCTGCTCAATGGTGGCACCTGCTAGGCCTCCACAGTATTGGGACTTTATAAAATAAGTTTTTCCCCTGGGAGAAAAGATTAATGTCTCCTTTTGCCTGCAGATGGACCACCATACATCACAGTCTCCAACACATGGTGAAAGACAATAGCCATTCTAGCAGACAGGTAGGTCAAACTCAAGACAGAATATGTCCATAGGGACCTGAGATACAAGATTAAATAATTTCTCTGGATGCATCACATGGGAACCCACACTGTACATGGTACAGCAAAACATTTGAGGGAAGTTTGTTCCTTGTCTTCCCTACATCAGTGTGTACATACATTTCCAGGCAAGGTCTTGCTGTGAGTAGAAATATTCCAATGATCTTTAGTAACAGCAGTTTTTTTCATCAAATAACTTAATCAGGAAATCCAAGATGTCCAGCCAATGCACTTTTCCCCTTTCTCTGCAGAGTTTATAAGGCACACAGGTAATAATGCCAACTCTCCAGACCTTGTTTTCTCCTCTCCTGCCACATGGCACAGCCACATGGCACTTGTTATGCCAACATATGATATCTCCACCATAGTCTGGTTTTTCAGGCCTGAAGTTTCTGGGTTTCTAAAGTGCTAGTTTTCTGATGCTTTGGTTTACTGAAATTCTTTTCTCAGGAGAGAACATAAAAACCAAGATTGTTTTAGTAACAGTATTCATGTCGTGAATTCTTTCTGTGAGAAAGATTTTCTTTTGATGTCCCTCTAGTTTGACCAATGTGGGTGAAGAGGTTTGTCTTCCTCTGACCGATCACAGTGGTCTGTGGAAAACTATATATAAGGGAGAACAATCCCTAAAAATAAAACTCATTCTTCACAAAACCTTGAAAGAATCACAAGAGTCTGTGTCATGTATTTATTCTACAGTGACACTCCATGGCATTCCCCGAGTTTTCCTTTCCTCCCACAGTAACTGGGGCTTCAGCCAGTATGGGGGACATTATTTTAATTTTATAATACAATAATATAAATCCTCTATCAGCCAGGCCTTAGTCATGGCCATGGAGATGTGCATGACCATCCCTCTGGGGGACCACAGTCACTCTTCCTGGCTTATTTCACAAGGGAACATATTCCCCATTTCTTTCTCTTCACATGCAAGTTGGCAGCACTTAAAACAACCAGAAAAAAAACAGAAAAGACAGTTTTTATCTGGCTTTGAACTCCTGGCTCCCTTTACTATTTGCAGTCACTTCACTCTGGCTACAATGTCAAGAACACCCTATGGAAGTAGCAGGCAGTCAGTGCTTCTGAAAACAAGGCGACTCATTTCTTTAGACATGAGTTTCACCTTCCAGTAAAAACACCTAAGGGTCACACAAGGGAGCAGCAGGACCTCATCAGCACTTGGAAAAAGCCTAGATGAAAAGAGCAGCCATAGGCTTATCCAGGAACGAGGAGAGTGAGGAAGACAGGAAGGAAATTCAGAAATTTCCTTTGCTAATATAATGCTAAAACAAAAAATAATTTCTGTGAGCATACTGTACCCGGGGTTTCTATCTGACAAGCGAAATGAAATATGAGAAGCTTCGAAGCAGGATGGTGAGCTTTATCAGAGAGGAAATGAGCAGAGTGTATATCTGGCTGTCACCAGGAGAGGAAGAAGGTGCCAAGCCCATATCTGCTCCCAGCACAAGGAGCCTCTGAGCTGCCCTGAATGACAATAACTCTCATCAGAGAAGGATTCAAAGTGCCTGGGAAGTGATAAAAAAGCAGCTGAGCATTTCATTATCCTAAGTGCATCCCCTCATTATATTTTCTTTTAAAAACATTTTTTGACCAATTTTAATGCAGATGAGAAGTTGCCAGATTGACAGCCCTGGAGACTAAAGACCTTCCTCATTATCTGTACTGTAGACAAGAGCAATAAAGCATCCCTCAAGCTCTCTGCTCTGGGAATGTGTCTTCTGGCCAGCAGGATATGGAATGAAGGGAAGGGAGCTCTTAACACATGCTCAGTTCTTCATGTGTGGGGCTAGCTTCAGCCAGCTCAGATTGCATCCTGTAAGGAATGTATGGAGGACATTATTTTAATTTTATAATACAATAATATAAATCCTCTATCAACCTGCAGTACGTGGTGGCCTCTATTTCACAAGCACAGTGCCAAGAGGGTAAGCACTGTATAAGGCAACATCTCAAAATGTGCTGGATTCTTATCATCAGACTAGGAGCATTTTAGAGGGAAAACCAGGTCCCTGCTCTGCCCAGGGGTACCATGTTGCCAAACAGATGGTGGGTGGCTTCTTGACTCTGAACAGGGAAGGACCCTCTAGGGAAGAGCTGACTGTATTCAAAGCTGAGATTTTTTTCCCTTTGTGAGAGCAGTGGTTTTCCCTTTGCTTTACCTTCCTCTAGCCTCTGTTGAGTCTTGAACATCTGTGGAAATTAGACCATTTGCCCATTTTCTTTCAGAAGGGGAATTCAGCAAGAGCTGGGAAATGGAGCTTGGTACCAAGACAACCTCACATCAGCCCTGGTCAGAGTTCAGACCACAGCACAAAGCAGCAGCTCCCAGCCAGTTAGGAAAATATTCCCTGTGCAACCATGTTTCTGTCTCATCAAGGGCTGAAATAAACCCCTCCTTCCTTCCTTCCTTCCAACACTTCCTTCTTTCCTCTTTCTCTCTTCCTTTCTCTCTTCCTCTCTTCATCTCTCCCCTTTTTTCTTTCCCTCTTTCTCTCTTTCTTTCTTTCCCTCTTTCTCTCTCTTTTCTTTCCCTCTTTCTTTCTCTCTTCCTTTCTTCAATACTAAGACCTTCATACTCAAGTTGGAATAATCAGGGAGCTGACTTCAATCTGTCTTTCCCTGCACTATTTTTGAAGGATTTATTTGGGAAGAGCAGAGCAGAGCAGAGCAGAGCAGAGGGAGCTTAGACTCACTAAGTCACCAATTTCTGTGGCAGTAATGGTTATTATTATTTTATCTGTTGCCATAGACATTATTAATACTGTTATAATAGTAGTTACTATTATAGTTAATATAATAGTATTAAAGTAATAGTATTATAGGGTGTAGTAGTATTATAGTAATAATTAATATTATAGTAGAAGTAGCTGCTGAGGTCTTAGCCAGCTTTGTTCTTCATAGCTGGCTGTATCTGCACCTGTATATTCAATGGCAATCCCCAGGTCAAAAAGTAAGCTACTTTAAAATTAATAAAGAATGGTTAGAATAGGCTTAAAATATTGTCTACTCTCTCTTCACATGGTGAATTTGAAAAAACTTTTACTGTGAGTGCAAGATGGAGACAGTGATGTAAATCAGAGAAAAAGAATCTCTTCATGTCACTTCCCCTCTAAGTGCTGTACAAACACCTCTTGTGTCATACTCTCTTGGGTCTTCTTGTGTAACTTGCTTCAACATGAGCTGCAGACCCTGCTCTTCATTTACAGGCTTTGATCTCCATGGAATAGCACTATCCTTTCTTCCCCTGCATGAGTTTCATCTTGCCTGCTCTGAGCCTCTTACTACAAGTCCCAGGAGATCTGGTGTATTTTTACTGCTTGTCTCCAAGACTGTTGAGCAAAGGATTAGCCAGGAATTTTCCCTGGGAATGGTTTTGCTACAGAAAGTATGGTTTCCACCAAACTGATTGGTTTTCCAGATCATCATTATTTTTATTGTCATACATGACAGGTTTATGAATAAAATATGTTTCCCCAGACCAGGACGTACTCCAGAGTTTATACAAAATGTTTTGTCCAATTTAGAGATAAAGTATCTTCTGTCTATCATCCCAGTTATCTCTTTGTTTCCTCACCTGTGCTGGCTCATCCAGGTGGCAGCTGCAGTGTATTTAGTGCTGTTCAGCTGATAGCCCAGGTGCAGACAGAGAGCTGAGCAGTTGCACCTTTCTTCATGCTAAACATACAAGGCAGGCTGCTCTGCAGCAGCATATTAGAAGAGTTGCTGCTGAACATAATTTTGGTGTCCTTCTTCTCTAACTCTCCTTTGCCATCCCAAGCACATGAACAATTACTTTGAAATGTTGTAGGTTTGTTTAAGATCTAATATTCTGGACTATGCATATCTGCTGTGAATCATCAAGACTTACATACATAATGCATTGCTGGGGAAGCTGATTTAACACCAGGATCCACAACTAGGAGGTTCTGAGCCCAACAACAGGGCTTCCAGGTATGGGAAAGAGCAGGCTTGACTCCTCCTGCCTTGCCCCTGGCCTGGAGCACCAGAGGCCCAAAGGCTGCCAGGGAGCACTGAGCTGCACAGCTCCCTCCCCATCACACTTTTGGACTTTACATCTGAAACAGATCTGGGGCGCTGTTGTCCCTGAAAATAAACCTTCTGATTTGGTTTGGTAGAATGGAGTCAGCTCTCATGAATTGTAAGATAAACAAGGATCATGTTTGCATTCCTTTGTAAAAGATCTCACCTGATGGACTTCTCAAGTGACCAGTGGAGATGGAGAGGTGGGAACTTCTCTGTCCAATCTCTGCTCACTGTCCAGAAACTGAGAGATACGAGGCCAACAATAAACTGGAGAGTTCTTTTCTTCTTCTCTGCCTGAACCCCTGTTGTGTGTGTTACTGTGTTCCCTCTGTGCATCACAGTAACAGGGCAGGGAAGATTATTGGTTTTATTTGATTAGCTAAGTGGTGTCGGACCCTGTTTGGAACCTGTGAATGATACAGGGTGTAGTAGCATTATAGTAATAAATAATATTATATTATATTAATCATACCTGTGGATGAGAAAGGGAGCATAGCCAGGGTTTAAAAGACTATGGCAGGAACCAAGGAACCTGCATGAACTCAGAAGTTTAGCTTTGACACTGAGTATTGTAATTTGTGCTTATCACATTTCTCTTTATGCCATCAAAGCTATCTATGATTGCCTCCATATGCAAAAAATTTGTAATTATTCTCTTTGGGAGAAAACACAGACGGGACCTCAACATTTTTTCATAGTGTTGGTACTCCTTTGTCTCAGTAAACCAAGTTTCTCTTCATTTTAATCTGCTTTAAATCAGCTTTCAAGCAGTATATATTAGAGCAAGTTGTCTACCTAGCACCCAGAAGCTACATAATTGCTTTAATGTTCAGCACAAACCGCTCAAAAAGTGACATTCTGAAGGAAAAGTTTCTCTGACAAATTTTTCTTACACCATCAAGAACTTGTAAAAGGAGCTGCTTTCAAGGTGGACAGTGTTTCCACCATTAAAAAAAATGGGTTTTTTAGGATGATACCTGGTTTTATTTTCTCCTACTCCTTAGCCACAAATTATTACCAAATTTTCAAACTTCTGCACAATATGTTTTGTGCCTGTACAGGGGGCACTTTTGATGGGGAGCAGAGGGTATTTTTGTTTTGATTATCCTGTACTTCTATATAAATCTGGCCTCTCACCTACCCCTTTTTCACAGAAAAATGTCTCCTCATTAGTTTTTCAGTCCACATATACATTGTACACCATGCTATATATAGCTGCATTTGATAAGATTGCAAGAAAGATGCTATTTTCTGATGTGGAGGTGCTTATCTCCCTTGCTAGTTGTCATGGCATTTTTAAAAGTTCTAACAAAACATTTGGCTTCCCTATAAGATCTCAGAGGGCTGGGACAAGATAAAACAGGTAACATTTCATCAACCTGCTGAAATATTACTGAATTCTATAGGTGCACCAGCACATTACCAGATATTGATTATATACAAAAAGGAAAAATTAGATGAAAGGTCTTCATGGGGTCACTGTAATTATGATGAGTATGTAACTTCTGGTCATTCTGACTGGGTTCCTGAGTGCCACCTGGAGCCTCTGAGTCTGAGGGTTGTTTCCTGAGAGGCAGCAGAAGCCTTGCATTGTACAAACAGATAAAGTTTAGCTAGGGAATGGTAATTTAATTGTCATCCCAGAGTGAGCCTCCCAGGAAGCTCTAAAAATTGTGGTCCTAGTTAGCATCTCATTATCCAGCATCTTGCTTTTATTCATTTTGCTTTGCCACAGCCTTAATCCAGCCCTGACAGGAGGCACTTTGGGAGGGCTATTTAAAGCTTCTTGGGGATTTGTGTCCAGGCTGAGTCAGATCCTCAGCTGGTCTGCTGTGCTTTGCCTCAGCACTGGCAGAAGCAGACTCGCTCACACACCAAAGACACTGGTCCTGTGAATGCTGTAGCAAGTCCAGATGTGATTTCTGCCTGTCCTTTGAAATTCTGTGGCTTCATTGCATCTTTTTCATCTCTTCTAGGCACTCCTTGCCTTTTCTGACTCATGGTCTTCAGAAGCTTCCTTCATTCTCATTTACTGACTCCATTAGCTTGTAGTCATAATTTTCTTTTCTAAACCTCTTCTATAAGCAGCTTGTGCTAAGGCAGTGTCCAAGCTGCTTTCTTTGCTATCTGCCCAATTACATGGGCTCAGTCTTTTGGGATTTATGGCTTTTTGTGTGTTTGTAGTGGCAGATGCCAAGTGAGCCCTTTCATTTACTGCAATGAAAACATCATTGTTTTAAATTTCTCCTCTGAACTGGGCACACATTTTCAACTCATTGCTTGCTTCAAGACATCCTGTGCTTGATAGCTCTGTTTGCAGAATTTCTTGTTCCAAGGTCTACTTTTGCAAGCTGTTCCTTTTGTGGATTATGTATGAATAGGACCGAGACACAAATCTTCTGGGTCAGCTACCAAAGTCTATCCCTGAAATATATTTTTTTTCCTCTCTCCCAATTAAATGGAAACATTTCTGGTTCATTTATCAGCTGTTGTAAATCAACATCATTGAAGTTAGCAGGGCTGTACTGATTTATGTTCACTGGGAATTTGGCACATGCACCAAGCCTAGTAGCTTCTCCATCAAATGCTCTTTTGTTGTAACTCATTGTAGTTGTGCCTTTCTTAATGGCAGAATATGTGGACCTACTCTTGCTCTAACAACAAAACATCATCTTTTTTTTCTCTGCTTTCATCCTAGGGTCATGGTTTAGTTCAGCACAAAATATCACTGTCAAATAATCTCACACTTCAGTCTGACAGCTTTTTGTGTCAATTTAGCAATTGTATAACTCATCTTACATGTTGAAAGTTATGGAAAATAAGGTGTCCAAGGCCAGAGTCTCCTAGATTCATCCTCCTAGCTATGTCCCTTGGCTGCCACAAGAGAACATTCTTCTCCCTGTGAATATGAAGATTGTACTGTGGCTGAGACTGTCTGATCCCAGCATTGGGTGCACTGGTGAATCACAAAGATTTAGGGCTACAGTCACTAGTTCATTCTGCCTTCAAAACAGATGTCCTTCTAGCTCCTTGCTCCAGGAACACTTTGGCCAAGTCCCATCTCTGTACTGGGGCATATGCATGGCTCTCTTCAGGATGAGCATATGGTCTGACAAAGTGAAAATTTGAATTCAAGAACTAACAGCAGGAAAGTCTTGGATTGGAAAGGAGCAGTCTTTAATACAATTCTCCCCATGGCAGAAGAGTTGGCCTGTCTTTGCCCACCACATACAGACAAAATCCTGCTGTTCCGACTCATGCCTGTGATACTATTGCTTTATGACAGTGTCATTCCAATCTGATTCCTTTTTCACCTGCTTTTCTGACATTACTTGCAGAAAATGCTACAATTCTCCTTCCCCATCCCACTTCAGCCTAATCTTTCTGTATTATCTCTTTCCACATGCACTGTCATTTTTCCTTGTGAGAAATAGCAACTAAAATAGTTCTCTGCTCCTTCTTTGCTACTTAGTAGACACTCAGCTAGGCTGTTTCCTTGGGGCATTTCTTTCTTAGGAGACAGAAAGCAGTCATTTATTGACTTACTCATCCAAGCAGTTCAAAGGTTTCTTTTCTTCACCCACCCCTCTCTCCAGCCTGAGTTTTAGCTGAGTTTATAGCAAGGCAATGTCTCTGACTCTCCAAGGATTTCTGTTAAGTTTTTCATAAAAACATCACCTTCTACCCCTTGCCTACTGGACTTTATTGTCACCTGACTGAATGAAAAGACACTGAGAGATAACTTCTGCTATGAATCCCTAGGGCTGACACCTGTATTTTTCAGACCACTCTAAACTACATGCATCTTCCCAGATCATATTCCAGCCCTGACTTATGTAACTGCTACACACTTAGACCAAAAAATGCATACCCTGAGCTAAAAAGTTTCCAAATTTGGTGCAACACAAGTAAGAGAAATAATAGAGAAGAATAGAGAGAAGTGGACCAGAGACAAAATTGCCACAAGCATCAGCAAGTCCTGGAAAACCTCTCTGGATTTGAAATCTTTTCTAGGTTTCAACACCAAGGGAAGCATGCAGGAGTGTTATGATGGAGAGACAAAAAAATAAAAGCATAGCTGTGGAGGGTTATCACTTCTCACACATGTTGGGGGCAGAGGGCAAAACCCTGAAGGTGTTCAGCAGACTAGTTAAAAGACAGGCACTGAGAGCTGATGCTTTGTGCCAGCTGGATTTATGGGAATTTTTACCTTGTACTTCTCCTGCACGTGGTAACCTCCACTAGCAGGAGGCTGATGGTCACTTTTCCCCACCTCTTCTGCCAGTTGTCTGCCTTTGGCTTTGATCTAGAAGGCAGGTGAAAATGTCACTTCAGATTAAAGGTCTGGAATGGCATTTCTCTACCTGCTGTATGTTCTCAGCTATCGTGTTTACTTTGAACCACTCAGATTGCACAGTGAGAAACCACAGAGTGCTGCTGTTGTGGTACAGTGGTGCTCACTAACAGACAAGATCTGTTGCCAGAGCAGGCTAGTTAGCTCTGCTTAGAGATTTGTTTGGGCATCTGTTGCTAATTTTGCAAGCCCACGGTGATCCTTCATTCCTGGCCCATGTGCAAACTAATGATCTGTGCTGCAGTTTGTCTTTTAATTAACTTCCAGAGGGGCCTCTCACTGAGATGCAGATGATGAACTAACCTACTGACAGAGCATTGAGGAGGTGCATGCTCACCTCCTGTGGCAGGCTACACTGAGCACTCTGCCTCTGAGTCTGAGAAACTGGGAAAGATTTCCAGTTTATTTATCCCCTGCACAGATGAACTTGCAAACAATTACTCTACCCCACTGTTATCAAAAGTGCCAGAAGCTGAGCAGGTACTGGGTGGAGAACGACTTTGGGTTTTCTTGTGTAGCATCTTATGTTGCTATCCACAGGGACAGGACACAAGGCTGCATATATCTCAGGTCTCTCCTGAGATTGGCAATAAAGTATAAATGAAATCAGAACTGACAAAACTTTTGTTGTTGCACAAGGTGTACTTAAACTCAGCTTTGGAGATATTCAAGAAAATGTTTGCATTTTTTAAACTGTTTGTGCAGCCCTAATGAAGAAGATACTGCTGGGGCTGATGCCACAGTTTTAAATTATGCTATCAAAACAGTGCAAGCCTCTGTTGCTTTTCTTGGGGAGAAAAAATCTTGATAGTAGCAGTGCTTCCAGTTATCTCCTCAGAGCATCTGGGACAGAGCAGGACCTTAACACATGCAAGCTGCTGCCTACTGTAACTTTTGCTCTTTTTTCATCAGGAAAGGCAATGCTAATTTAGAAAGGGAAAAAATCTTCTAGGCTTACACAGAACTAGGTTTTATTCATGCATCTTTGAACTTCCATATGTTAGAGAGAAGATTTAGTCCTGTCAGCTGAAAACTACTCAGATTCCTAGGGAAAATAAATCTTTTCTTTAATCCTCTGCCATATTGCTACTACAAGTCTGTTTGTTTGGTTGTAGTTTTTTGTTTAAAAAACAAAATTTATGAGGTAAGATAGAATTTAAATAGTAGAAATCAAATTTATATTGGTCTACCAAAACAATTTGGACGATATTGCTACATTGCCTGAGCTTCTGAGAAAACCTGATGTTCCTTACTAAAAGAGTGATGCCCAGGGGATGCCTGAAGACTCGTTTAAAACAGAGAAAATAATGTTTTCCTGAAAGCATGTGGTACAACTCTGAGACTCGTTGCCATGTCTCCAACACTTGAGGAGATAAAAGGTGTAAAAGGGCTGGAAAAAGGAGAGTCAAACACACAGAAGGTTGATACCCCAAGCAGCTATTAAACTTAATGTTCCACATGCTCAACATCTGCAGCACAGCAGATGAAGAGGAGATGAAGGTCTATCCTCTAGGCTAAAGAATTTACATTTGCCCTTTTTTTGTCTTTTTTTTCCCTTAATATTCGCATTATTGATTTCTGCCAGAGACAAGATGTGGGTTTCAGTGGTCCTCTGGTCTGTGTTTGGACAGATATTCCTGTGTTTTTTTAAATTTTGCCTATGTCAGCAGAGCAATACTCCTGTGAGCTCAACTAATGTTACTTAAGGAGGTGATAGAGCTACAGAAAAATAGTTAGAGGAGCAGATGTTACATGGGCAAACCCTTAAAGATTACACCATATTCACAGGAAAAAGCCTTTTTCCTTGATGCTGTATTGACAAGAATATTGAGTTAGTTTTTTATGCAGTTTCAGGTAATCATCATTGGGAGACTTATGAGAGTAGCTGCAAATTATAAGTGCAAACAAATCAAGTCCAAGATAATTTTTAACTCTTGGAAGCAAAGAAGGAAGAGTTTATGAATGAGAGGTACATGTGGTTCTTCACACTTAGAAAACATGCATTAAATTTTCAAAGAACTGAGATAAAATTAATCAAGGTGTTTGGCTCTGTCATGAATTGCTTGAATGCAAACTTCATTCCAAAGTGGAAATTTGAAGTATTTTGGTATATCTTCTGAATGCTTTTAGGGGTTGCTGTTCAAAACCAACATGGATCCTATAAGATTTTCAGGAATTGTTTTTTCCCACTCTTTAAGTTGTACCGGATGAGTCGAATTTTAGCTGTAGATGAACGAAAAGGGAACTTAGGTTTATGTGTACAACAGTTTTGTGGCTAATTTAACCCTGTCAAGGTTAAGCCAATCAGCAGACACTCAAGAGTGCTTGCCTTCCCAGGCAATGGGGTTTAGTCACTGACACAAATGCCATGGGAGCTCTGGATTTACTGCTTGAGCCCAGGTGACCCACCATGGCCTTCACCTTACAGACTAATGAGGCAGGGAGGAGATGGTTATTTGTTTTTCAGGCTCTGTGGTTTGCCTGAGACAGTGCATTCCTCAGCAGATATTTCCATGTCGGAATTTTTCCAATGTTATTAAAATTAATGCTCCTGGATATGCCATAAAAAACGGAGGAAACATGAGGCTTACAGAATGAAGATTTCATGTCCCTGAGCTTAAATGATGTAAACTGCAGGTCACAGACTAGGTCATAGGCTTTCTGCTGAAGCCCTGCCTAAGGGTGAGTTTCAGCTATTGCTACACAGGTAGCATTAATCTGTTGACAGTCTGCCAGAAATGTTTCTCAGTAGTTGCTGAGTCTTGATTGTGAGGGTAAAGGCAGGAGATATGCTTTCTGACCTTTTGCTTTTTCTTGTTTCTATCATTTTGTGAAGAAAATTGTTTATTTTGCTCTAGTAATTCAAGTAAAAAGGTATCTCTCTTGACTTTTTTGTAACATCCTGACCCATTAAGATCCTTTATTTTCTCTCTTCTTCTTAGAATTAAATTATCTTGATAAGAAAACCACAGGCCAGTGGTACCAAATGTGTAGCTTTTAATAGTATATCTTGCAAGGAAAATATTCTGGGTTTATTGAATTTGGAAACAACTACCTTTAAAATAAAAGAATGTTTTAAAACCTTGGTACTTTAAAAGACAATGGCAAACAAATCAATAAGAAGGCATAGCCAGCATGTTATTTCAGAATATCTTTTCTCACAACAGACAATATAAAAGCAAATATTGATTTACCTTCATTGGATTTTGATGTCTACTAGGGCCTATTAAGAAACTATCAAAAGTTTGAAAGTCAAGCATAACACAAGTAGTAATTAGCTACTGAGTTAGAGAACACATAGCATCTGCAAAACTATAAGAGAAATAAAAAATAAAAGGAAGCCAAGCAAGGGAGAAGATGCGTGGTCTGCTGTCCTCATTTGGGTCTGAAACCTGCTCGACAGTCTCATGGAATCTCACACGAGCAATGCTTCCCTGAAATCCAGCAGAGCCACAGATCAGAGGCACTGACCTGGCATTAGACACATCTTCTGCCTTGTTTTGTGGCAGTGCAAAACCAAAGGCCTGACTGCCTCTTTCATACCCATCGTACCTTTGAACAACCTGGCTGCCATGGTTGAGCACATGTGGAAATACCCCAGCTGGTAAAGACATAAAACACTAATGCCTGTCTCTGAACATGTTCCCCATCCCATTGTGAATACAGCAGACACCCGGGTCTGCCCACAAGCAGACTCTTGTCTCCACAAGGGCAGAAAGTGTCAGGCTTGGCTCCTCGTTAGGAACATCACTGCAGTCACTCACTGCAGATGGGAGGTTCACTGTGTGAGACAGGGATAGGTGGCAGATGGCTACAGAGAAACTGTGAGACCTGTCTTAGACAGGGTTTCCCAGCCAAATTTCGGGATATTTCATCACATTGTCTGCAGTCTCAGCTACACTTCAGAGTCTGTTTCTCTGGCTTCCCTAAACAGTCATGCAGCTCCTCTCAGTAATGTGGAGTAACCAAAACCAGCTTTCAATACAGACCTGAGCAAAATTAATTAATTACCAGCTTCCAGCTTCAAGATTAACACTATTGCATGTATCTCTGAGTAAAGATATATATTTAACTACAAGTCATGAGGATAGGCTAAATCACAATCAGAAAGAAAAAAAAGACAGCATGAAAATCCTGCACTAGAGTGTTCTTTGTATTTGTCTTTGCATTTGTGTCTTAGGTTTTTGCATTCCAAGCTGTTACCAGGTCAGCATAGCTAGCAAATTTTCTCAAAAGGTGAGGAAATCAGGCACTAGCATGACTCCAGCTGCTTCAGCTCTGAGGAAGGCAGCTGATCACAAGATGGAGATAGATGGATACACTGGATGTATACTAGTAGTTAGAAATCAGTGTGGCCCCATTCAACAGTGATACTTCACCAAAGAAGCTGTCATTTAGCCAGTTCTTATAGAGCAAAGTTGGATCCATCCTAGGTATCAAAACCTGTTCTGTTTCCTGTACATTTCCATGGGGTCTGCAGTTTTCCCCACAGACTGAACCCACCACCTCTTACACAGTGGAGAATCACACCAAACTTGTCACAGTGGAGGCATTTCTGCATGGACTGCTAAAAGCAGAGCAGATACATATGGCTGCCTTGGTTTTGGTTTGTTTGGGGGTTTTGATAATGATAACAGCTAAATGAAGGGAATGAATTGTCTTTTTGCTGCAAAATAAAAATGCTAACCAGAATTATGAACATACATCAACACAGAGGGAGACTTGGATGAGGTGCTGCTTTCCTTTGTGCAATGGGCAAGGGACAGCTAAAGAGCCATCCCACAGGCAAGGCTGGCTCTGGCATGTGCAGTCCTGTCTCACACTGCAGCATTTCCCCTGCCCTTCTGCTGCATTAGCAAAAAGAAACCAGTGCTGCAGGCTGTGTCACAGCAGGCAGGCAGTTTTGGATACAGCTCTGCAAGGGCAGTTGACATCCAGCTCTACTCTTGCTCTGAGAGATCCATGGTAGAGAATATTTTCTATCACCTCAGCCTTCTTGGGCTAACTCACATCTTGACAATGGAGTGACTTACTTTCGACTCATGTTCTTCAGCAGATCATTGAAAGCACCCAACCATGGGATCCTCCCTCCTGTACAGCATGTAGCTCCCAGGGAGCTTGCTGCTGCCCTTCTAGGTCAGGTTGACACAGTTCACCTGTCTCTGCTTTTGTCAAGCCCAGCCACCACCTACACCCATCATCTCCCACACCACCTCAGACACAGTTTACAACTGTTTTGCTGTTCTAAATCCACTCCCTGCCCCTGTGATTACCATTGCACTGTTTGCCCTGTCAGTCATTCCCTGCTATCATGCTCCTCTATGTTTCTATAAAGTGCTACCACCACTTCCACCCTCTGGTTCTTCCTTTCTCCCCTCTTTCAATCAGCCTAGAAGGAAGCAAACATGCCTCTGGAGGATGAGCTGTTGGTCCTCAGACAAACCTCACTGTTTTATTTCGTGTCATTTAAGGTAACAAAATCATGCACACCCCACATGGAACAGGGCTGGGATGAAAAGAGACAGTGACAGCTATAGGGGTGCTCCTACATTAAGCCAAAGTCATGCCAGAGTTCAGCAGCTTCAAGCAATGAGGCTCAGAGACAATGGCTCATCTCTCTTGCCTGCTGGCCCCTGCACACTGACAGTCTCCTTTGGCTCATATACTTGCCAAAATATGACATGATAATTGGGAAGGGAGCAGACACATGTCACACTGAATTAACCAAGTGACTGTTATTTGTCCAACATGGCAGAATACTTTTAAAGAAAACTTTCCTTATTTTTGGCAGTGATAGCTCAAGCACAGGGAGACACACAGTTTGCTTTGGTCTTTGGTCACACTCTACTGCTTCAGAGAAGTGGAGTGCAAAGACCTGACAAATGGATTTTCAACTTTTTTAGTGGTCCTTCTGAAAGCATCAAGTGGTGGTGAAAAATCTCATATTCATACCTTGGTTACCTAAGGTCCTCTGGACAAAATTACTGCCCTTTATCTGCTGGGAAAAACCCTTCTGTGGCTGAGGGGTCAAAATGCGTTTCCCATCACAGATTGTTCAGGATGCTTTTTCACTGCATAAGGTTTCATTGAACCTTCCTTTTGGTTTTATCCAGAATTCTGGCTTGAACACTCTGACTATTTGCTCACTCCCATCCATATCTCAGATAAAGTGTCACCCTTTGATCCCTGCTCTAAAACTCAGCAGTCATTTGCAGCCACTTGCCACGTTAGTGCTAGAGCAAATCATAACCAACAGTGGGAAAATGGGAAGGGTCAAAACACAGCGTTTCTGGCTCACAAGGCTCAGAAGAGTTCTTGGCCAGGAGGGTGTCCAGAAAACAACTCTTTTGCCTGTGTATGGTTCTTGTGCAAATTCTCCACATACCCAGTAGGGGCTGGCACCAGCATGGTAAGATAGAGAGACTTTGATGTGGTTCTGGGAAGAAATTTTAAGGTTACTGTTGCCATTTACCCAGAGAAAAAAAAAAAACAACCTCTGTTTCCTCCTGCTCAACAGGCTGTTTCCCTGTTTCCCCCTGAAAGCACTGCACCAAAATCACATGAAAATTCAACAGCCAGCATGCTTCATGAGAGGTACATTTTTGTGAACAAGTTTATTTGGAGATAAATGAAAAAGAACTATTGCAAAAATATTCTTCATCAGTTGCCTCAGTGCCTGGAGTCCAGCTCCCACCTCAAGGGTACCTGAACAGACATGGTTGTCCCTCTTCCATGGCCCCATTATTTGCCAATAATCCTTAACAAAGAGAAAAAAGCTCTGTCCAAAATATTTTGAATTGCCCAAATATATGCTTATGACTGAACCATCCCTCTGTATCCCCACAGATCAGCAGGAACTCTTTGGTGTGCAGTGTCTCACATCTGAACTTGAGACTTTGCCCCTTTTGATGATGGTTTGGATTTGCAGTGACCCCCGTGCCTTAATAACAGCTCCCAGCTCCTGGAGTCACTGAGCCTGAAATTAAAGCAGAGGGGCCAACACAGGGATGAGTGCACTGGGAAAGGCATGGCCCAGAGCCACACATTTGGCCACACAGCACTGCTGCTCACCATCCCTAAATGTGACAGCAGGTAAGGGCTGAGACCTGTCAGCAAGGCTGGTCCTCGCCAGCTGCCAACAGCACAAATCCACTGCATCCTCCTTTGTCTCCATAGAAACTTCCCTGCTGTCTGCAAGAGGCCAGCAAAGAGCTTTATTTCTCTGTAGCTCTCCCTTAGTATAACAGACACAGAAAAAGAGTGAGAGGAGATCGGCAGAACTTTCACACAGCAGCATCAGTGGGGTCATGACTCTGCTGGTGAGGCAAAAGCAACTTTAGCCTGATATTTAAGCTGGGATGCTTCTCTACATCTCTTGGATGCAAGTTTCAAATCCACTTAAGGGACTTGAAGACTCAGATCCCATTAATTTTCAATGGAAAGGGACCACCTAAGTCCTCTAGGCAGCTGAGGAGTTATAGCAATTGAAAAGCCAAGGCATGGGCTACAGGTCTTCTGAGGATAACATCCATCTTGAGATTTGTGGCATCTTGGGTGAAGCTGGAAATTGTAAGATACAGAGCCAAGTGTCCTTCTAGACAGGAATGCAAGGGCTAAAATAGTACAAAAAATGACAGGAAAAAAAGGCTTTTTTAAACTCTTTTCTGAACTTACATAAGCTCAGTCAAGCTGAGGGTGGGAGGAGAGGTCGATCTGCTTTTTAATCCAAGACAGTTCTCAAACATATAGCAGAACTAATTAGAATTTTTGCAAAGGCAAATCTTTTCATTGGTAAGTGGCTTTTTTAATTTAAGCACCCTGAAAAGCAAATATTATATTAGAGTGTATATTTCTTATGAAGTCTTGGATGACATTCTTAGTGCACTGTCAGAATTGTTACTGAAATTATCATCAAGAATTTTTATTTCTTGGTTCTTTCATAATTCCTGCCAGGCTATTTTTTAATTTTTGGTAAATGCAGCACAAAGAATCTCTACAATATGTTCTAAAAAACTGCAGTGCACTCTAAACCTAAAAACAAATACAAAACTCTTTAAAATGGAAAAAACTTGCATGTCTCCACATAACATATATTTCTCAATTCCTAATTTCTATCACAAGTGTTCCCCAAGGAAAGTTTTCTGTATGCTTGGGAACAGTCTTTATTCATAATAATGTGAAATAAGTTGTAGCGTCTTTGTAGCAAAACCTGAGTGCCATTTTTTCAGTCCACTCATTCTTATATTCCTAAAGCACACAGCTACTGTGATATCTGGGCTGTGGGTGAGCAGAAAGGTCTGGGCTCAGCTTTCCTCTGTGGTCTGTCCTCAACATCATCTGCCTAAAGACTTGCAACCTCTAAAAGACTTATAACCTGTACCAGGGAGAGAAACATGAAAGGTGAGCTAATGAAGGAAGGAAGGAATATCCATACCTAAAATGTGATAAGAGAGTTAGGACAAAGAATATTTCATAGGGATATTAATATTTCCACCTACACTGTTCTGTGTGTGGCAGACAGATAACAGGGGGAGAAATACTTTACAAGAGAAAGAAAGGTAAGACAGATTGGCCAGAATGGAAACAGTTTTAAAAATTTACTACTCCAAGGTTTCAGTGGGTAACAAGGATTTACCATCCCTGTCAACCTCAGCTTCCTTTTGAGACCTGAGCATACAGCATCACTCATCTCTAGGCAAACTGCTTCAGACAAAGAGGGCCTTTATATAGTTATTGTTCTCAGAGGTAATTAAAATCTTCCATCAGTTCTCACTGAGGAGCTAAGAGGTATTGAAAGCAAATGGAGGAAAAATAATGTTAAAAGAACCTCATCTTCAATTAGCTATGCTGTCTTCAGCACATTGACTGCATGGTTCATTACTGATGAATAACTACCATTAAGGTAATGGACTCAAACTGGAGACACTGGGATCACTCATTTGGGGAGCTTTTAGTACTGAACCATTTGGCAGAACCTTTCCCAATAGATAAAAAAGGGGGCAAGAGGGAAGTGGACTCTCCCCAGACTGGAGACACAAACTGAGTGCACTCATCTCAGTCTCATAAACCTTTTCCTCATGAAAAAAACACTGTAGAAATTATAACTGACTTTGTTTTGTTTTGTTCAAGAAATCACATTAGCAAGAACTGATTCTTCAAATTAAGAGGAATATAAAATGTTCATAGTCTTCTCCCTCATTCCACCTAAAATCCTGGGCTGAACAGGATGTATATGCCATCACCAATTCACTTTCACACCACATAAATTTACTCCACTTTTAAGCCTCTAAAGCTGGGAGGCGGAATTCTGGTTTCAGTAACAGAAGAGCGAATCTGTTGAAGAAACATTGAGCTTTGCTCCTCATTAACCTCACATATGTCTAGATATATTCCATAAGTTCCATGATCTGTAGCTCAAGCCTGAACCTCCCCCCTTTGTCCCAGTGTGATTTCTGCCAGAAGTGACTTGGGCTTGAGTTCTTCACACCCTGAGCAAGGAGGTAGGCAGGGCCCTGCAGAACTGTTCCTGGAGACAGGAGTTTTTTGAAAACATCATCCAAGATGCAGAAGGTTTAAAACATTTAAAATATTGTGAAAGGGACTAAGTCTTGCAGTGATAAATCCTGCGAGTCCTTGCAGAATCATGCACATCCTTGGCACGCAAAAGAAAGAAGTGGGAGTCAGGTCCACTCATTTCTTGATCTTCTGTATCATCTCCCCAGCATAAAGAGGGATGAGGTCCTATGAAACAAGCAAGAGGATGCAAAAGAGACTTCACTAGCACTATATAGAGTTTCTTTGCCAGGATATTCTTCTCTTTATAAGAAGCACATTATTCCCCTTATATATTCCCTTTATGTATTCCTTTTATATAAGAGACTTTGGAATAGATCCACAGCTACCACTGTGGATCACTTCAAGTCTCCTGACTTCATTAGAGCCCTGCAGATGCTGACAAAAATGGGAATTGAATTATTATTTTATTAATCCAGTTTTCACTCAAGAGGGTGATGAGGACTTTTTAGCCTGGTTCTGTGCCTCTTTGCCTCCTGCAACACAAAGCTGTCTCCCTTCAGGAAACCCCAAGCCCGGGTTTGTTCTGCTGAGAGGAGATAAAAAGTCATCTGTTAGAGTGCCAGGTAAGTGCTATCCTTTCACACTCTACAGAGGAGAAAGAGCTGGTAACAAGCACTGTAGGGAGCCCAGAGCCAATGAAGAGGGCATTAGCACACAGGATCATGGCAGTAACTGCTGCCTGACAACTGCCTGATACTCACCTTTATGGTTCCCTGAGGCCCTGGAGTGGAGTGACAGAGAAGCAGCAGGGTCAGAAGAATCCCTCAAAGCTCAGCCCCGAGCCTCATGAGCTCAGGAGAATGGGAACAGCAGGACTGAAGCACATAGGTGGCCTGTCTGTCTCCAGCCAGCATCAGGCAATAATGTGCATGCACTGCTGTGGTACAGCCTTTCTGGGGCCTTTCCTGGCCATGCAATTTAGCTCTCTCTATACACAGCTGTCTACAGAACTTTTACAGTTCCAGAAACAATAAGATTTCTTTAACATGTTTTCCCTGCCACTGTCTGGCACTTTTTATTCTGGCAAGAGCTAAGCTTTGACACCTCTACTGAATTTTAAGAGGAAAATCTTTCTTCTTGTTTCACCTGAGAGGAAAGGCTGTGGCAGAAAGGCTGCAAGAAGGGAATGGGATCACTGGGAAAGAGGGGGAGCAGGAAAGGGATTGACTAATTTAATTATTGAAGTGGGCTTTCTCATGTTCTTACCAGCAGTGGAGGATTTGTCCCAACACTTCTTTCACCCAATACTCTACGTACCAGCACATCCAGAGACCAATGTCACATCTCCTAAAGCTGTTCTGATTTTCCTGCTTCTCTGTCTCTTTTTCTGCTCTCATTCACAGCTTCCCAGAACCTGCCCCTCTAAGCACAGGATCTGAGAAGAGGAAGGAACAGCAGATGCCAGCATTAGTCCGTGCCATATTATCCTCCACTTCAGTAGACCTGACACAAACTTCTTATTGTATAAAGAAGTCAAAATCTCCAACAGCAGCTGCTAGTAATGCACCACTACTACTACTGCCTGTACTGCACCCTGGGAGTTCTTGGAGTAGTGTATTAAAGGAGTCCTTTTAGTCTGCCTGCTTTCATTGTCTATATTAATATTACAGGGAGATAGTGGAACAAAGCCAGTGCAAGAACAAGACTGGGGAAGAAAGTCTTTGGGGGAGAATTACTTTCTCAGCCTCTCCTATTCAGCTCTCTGTCTTGATGTTTCCTTTCCAATCGGCTGCTCAGAACTGGCAGGACACTTCAGTGAGAGATATCATGTTGTTCCCTTGCTTTCCTGGAAGGAAGTTTCAGTGCAGAAGCCTTGATTCAGCAGACAACGTTTTGGAGTTAGAGACCATCCTGGAATTTATGGTGCAAGAATGGCAGAATCTTTGACAGACACAGGATGAATGGGAATGAAGTTTGGTATGCTGCTTCTCCTCTTCCTGAATAAAAGAATGATACAACTCAAAACAAGGATTTTTCATGCAGATCCAGATCAGCCCTCACTTCCCTGACAGGGAAATATGCAAGCCCTCAGATATGGTCCACACCATCCTGCTTAAGTAGCTCCCATGATCCTGCTTCTCTCTGTTCTCTGCAACACCACGGGAACACAGTTCACTCCTGCCATGGTGATGACCCAAATCAGAAGCCCCACACAACCTCAAACCAGCCCCTATTCTCTGCCAGAGCCTGAGCCAGTGCCCACAGCCCTGGCACACATGTCCTACCCCAGCTGCTGTTTGTGGCCCCCATGAATTACCCTCCAGACACCATGTGCACAAACACAGGTACCACAAACTGCCCTGGGGCATCTATCCACATACCCAAGGCTAATGCTCCATAAACTGTACTGTGTCCCCCCAGGACTTCATCTCAAACCATTGTCTAGATCATGTTGAGGTCCCCACCTGCACAGCCCCAGTATCCTGTGCCAGACCCTCCATTCTCCCTCAGCCCCTCAGCAGCACTGCTGCCACCCACAGCGATGCTCCAGGACAACTGCCTGTCAGTCTGCACCTTCTACACATCCACCATAGGAAACAACTTCTATTCCCCAAAGAAAAGCCTGTTTTCCCACCACCAGGGCTATTTTATCATCTACTCAAATTATTAACTGTATCTGAGATCACCATGCTTATAACACACCTAAAAAATGCAAGAAACATAATTTCTGGTTTCACATATGCACACACAGACAGAGTTCTCAGCAGTAGCCTGGGTCAGAGTTCCCCAAGCCTTGGGCTGTGCTCCTGAACCCCCACACCACTGGAAACTGGGCTTGCAAATAAGAGGGACACTTTATTCCTGCTGTCACAATTGCAAATGTCCAAGCGCTGACACTCAAAATACCCTCCATCTGTTTGGCTAAGAGGGACAGCTGTGGGTCAGGCTGTTTATTAGCTACTAAAATTTTAATCGAAGCCATTTCTGAAGAACAAACTTTCCCAACGTAGTATAAACATGCTTAGACACCCAAAAACTTCTGCATGTTCAGATTTAGAACCCATCTCATGTTTTGTTTAATTCTTTATTTATGGTATTGTTCTTTTTAAGACACATTTTATCTTGTCTGTTGACTTCGGTTGGCTGGGAGGGTAGAGACCTATCCAGAAGCACATTCACCAGCCTCTGAAACAGCAAAGGGCCTCATGTCTCTCCAAAGGGACAGTGTGTTCAAACCTACATGCAAAAGTCACAATAGCATGAATGCTTCAGGTTGCTTAATATTTTTAGGTTTTTTTTCATCTCTTGCTAGATGCCTGTTCCTGTAACTGTCTGGACATCAAGGTCTCCCTGGCAGATCCCAGCATCAGGCTGGGACCAAAACTGGGCTATGCAGGGGTTGCTCCAGCTGGTAAAGTCACAGAATGACTGAAGCCAAAGGAGGATGGAGGGAAGCAGTGGGCTTGGCAGGGTCAGTTTATAAGCCCTTCCTTCTATTTATTTTGATTTTGACACTTTTGTCTGTTTAGAGAGCAACAGATTGTAGTCTTTATTTTAATGTGGGGTTATTTGGGGTTTTGTGTTTTGTTTTTAAATTATGCCTTTTTTAATTCAAAGCTTTTTGCTCTGCTTTGTGGAACTTGTAAAATGAACATCTGAAGGCTCTGATCAAGCCATGGTCATAGGAAACTTTGGTCATGCTATCATCCCTTCTAACAAGCTGCACCCATTTTGTGTTCTGTGGCACTGCTCTTTGTCTCTGCTGAAGCAGCAGTGTTTATTAGCTCAAGGGAAGTTCCCAGCTAGCACAGCTGTGCTGCCAACAGGTAGTGCAGGTCTCCTCTGGGAGGTGGGAGCTGCTGCAGGCTCTGCCAGTGTGCCTCATCTCCAGGGACTGACAGATCCCATCCCTCCCCAGGGAGTGCACAGTGCACACAGACACCTGACTTCAGGGTTTAGATGCCATTAAGGGGTAAATGATCACGACTTAAACATTCATGGCCACAGGTAAAGATTAAGCTTTAAGCTGAAGGCTTCTGCTAAGCACCAATTCCCCTTGGAAAACCTGTCTCTGCATCACCATAAGTTCTCAGTCAGGACCCAAAACCTTATGACAAAACAAACTCCTTGGTCTTTAAATTACTTTCCTGAGGTTTTATGTGGATTTTGAAGTCACAATCATTTGCCACAGACACAGAAGCTAGCAAGAGATCTCCTTTATTTCCAATAAAATGGGAGATCATTCAAAATCATGAGTGCAAGCAATAAAGTTTTAAAATACAGCAATACAAGACAGTAAGCATCAAAAGAATAAGCATTATTCAACACTAAAAATGGTAAAAAACGTACCAAATAGGAGTAAAATTCACCCCAGTGTCTTTAAAGCCTGTTTTCCATATTATTTTCTATTTTCAGGGACAACCTCAGAGTTAAGAGTCCTAAGCAGAAAGCTCCTTATTCTCTTTTTTCCTATAATATTCCTAAAGTTTCTGAGTCTTAAACACTGCAAACTAATATATATAACCTATGCCTTATTCATTATTTGTTTGGTTTTTTTTTTTCTTCCTAACATACACCCCAATTTCTGTTTCCTGACAGCTCCTACATTCTTAAGTTTAAGGGTTTTTTTCCCTGGGTGATCTGAACGTAGGAATTCTGTTCTCAGGCAACCATGTGAGAGTTATTCCCAGTTTAATAGTGGGAAGTTTTTTCTTCTTCTCCAAGATCAACTTCCACCTCTGTGTGAAGCATAAACCCCAGAGTGGCAGGAGACTAGGTCTCACCAGACTCCCTTGAGAGTCCTACAGAGCAAATTCACTCTTTTCTTGAGATGAGTCTTTTTTTCTACTTTAGTAGGCAGAATAAGCAGATGTCTTTGTGAAGTTTCATACCAGCTTGAGGAACCTTTGTACCACTGAGGGTCACCTGGGGGTTGTGTTGACCTGAGTTCTCTCTCCTGTTCCTGCCCAGGAAAAGCATCTTCTGCCCAAAAGAGTTTCCATGGGCTTGCTTTGAGCAACAAGCAACAGAGATGAACATCAGCTCAAGCATGACCAGTTTTGGCAGCTAATGTTAACTTGCCCTGACACCTGCAGAGATAAGGGAATTCAGAGTCGGATATTAGGACCTTTTCAAAGACATTTAATTAGTCCAACAATGGTTGGGCTTTGCAAAGTGGTTTTTTTTTGCTTGCTGCCTGTTAGAAACCCTCAATCATTCATAGCATTATAATTTATGGTTACGATTTTGTGTCCCAGTGAATAATTAAAGCTGCATGAGCTGTGAAACTTTTATTACTAGGTTAACTCTTTGGGTTTTTTCCACAGCAGCTCTTTGAAATTCAAGTCACCATTGCTGTTAGTGGTGACTCACTATCCTAGCCAGAGTTTTTTGATGTTAAAAAAAATCAATTATTAAATGGAACACTTTTCTCTTCAAAAAACATTCCTTTAACTGTTTCCTATGCAAAGCAAGCACAAAGCTATTTATGGACAAGAATTACATTCCCTGAATCTGCTGATATTGTTAAGCACCTAGGCTTAATGATTCTGAGCACAGGAATATCTAGAGTGAGACTCAGTTAAAAATTGTACTAACACCTTCAGCTGTTTAAATATTTTTTCAACCCATGAAAATGCCTGACCCTTCTAAGACTGAACCAAACAAAGCCATAAACGTGCTGCTTTTAAGTTTTCACACTTGCTTTAACATATCTCTTTCTGCAGTGTTGGCAGCAACAGAAACAAGAGGATTTGATGCTGAAGCATGAGAAGGCATTTAGTATTCCCACACTAGTGTGACAGTTTTTGTTACAGAGCATTTTCCATGGTATGCCACTTTAGTGTGCTAAATACCTGGTATAGCATGGCATGCATGCCAATAGTGAGACATCTCATACAGACAGGAAAGCACTGACAGTAGATAATTTTTTTACATCCTCTAAACTGAAAACCCTATAAGCAGCTTCCTTTCTTTTTCTTTCTTTCTTTCTTTCTTTCTTTCTTTCTTTCTTTCTTTCTTTCTTTCTTTCTTTCTTTCTCTTCCTTTCTTTCTTTCTTTCTCTTTCTTTCTTTCTTTCTTTCTTTCTTTCTTTCTTTCTTTCTTTCTTTCTTTCTTTCTTTCTTTCTTTCTTTCTCCCATCCCTCTTCATCTTAGTGTATTTGTCATTAAAGGTTTAATTTTGTCCTTTCAGCATGTGATCCTCTTCTCCACCCCCTGCTTTAGGACCCTTTCTTGGATTAAGTAGAATTTCTGATGAACATGATTGCTGTGAGATACATATAGGGCTGAACTGCACCCTGCAAGAAGCAACTGAAATCCATAACAGAAGATTGGATAGCTGTAAGGACTGGAAAATGATAATTTCCTCTCTGGAGCAGTTCTTAGAGTCAAACTCAGGGAAAGCTGACAGTAGAAAAATTACAGGCTGATACCAGAATTTATGGTGGCTTCCCTTGTTTCAGTGGATCTGTGCCAGCTTAGGCTCTCTGCAAGTCTGGCTGCCTTGGCTTCAGTGGGGTCACACCAGGGGCCAGGCTAAGGCATACACCAACATTTAGCAGCCCTCTTTCTGGGGGGGGGCAGGGTGCCTGAGGATGTCCAGTGGGCTTCTCTGCCAATGCTCTTCTCTGCCAGTGTCAGCCAAACCAGCACACATCATGCCACATGTCTCACACCTGAAGAACACACAGAGGGACATCATGACCAGGGACCAGCTGGCATGCACTTAGGTCTTGCCTTAATGAAGTTTCTGAGTCCATTTGAGCCCAAATAGAGTTCAGGCTCTCCCCCTGCCTGGCCCAAAATGAATTAATGAGACACTAAGGTCTCTGTATCACCTAACCTTTCACTGGACTTTCCACAGGGGGATCTGTCTGCTCAGAGGCACCAAAGGCTCAAAGTTTCCACTCCATGAATGCTGGTGGGATTTTATTGTTAAAAGGCAAGCAGCCAAGCATGTAAACCAGCCATGAGCTTTATTTGCAGTATGGCAGGGAAAAAAAGAAACTCCTTTTTTGTCATGCTAATCCTTATCCATTTTATATCTTTGCTCAAGGACTGCTTGCAGTATATTACAGATTAATCCTTCTCTGGGGAAGGGCTGAGGAGAGCCCACCCTGAGCACGCAAAAGACATAAGCTCCTCAAGTGCTCAAACCTGTAGAGGGAAAACAAACAGGACCACAACAGCTGAGGAGCCTGTGTGTATTTTTGGATTTCACTGAAGCAAAGACTCTCTGGGATACAGATTAAGATCTCTCACTTGTTATTCCAGCTGTCTCAAAGTGGAGATGACAAAGTCCCTCATAAACAGATTGAAAGGTCATTTGATTTCACGGTTGCTTTATTTGAGTACCTCTGTGTCCTCCACTGAAATGTTATTGTGTGCCTTCTTCAGAAACACTCCCCAGAGGTTACTCATTAGGGTACACAGAGCATTAGGGATCACAGGGCAGCATCTGTTCTTAATTATAGTGGCATAAATTTAATAATTCCACTGACTTCAGCAGAGGCATTAATGGTTTGCACGGACATAAATGAAAATAGGATTTGGTCTTTGCAGTCTAGATCATACATGAAGCTGCCTATCTTCTGAAAATGAAGAGTGTCAGAAACAATGAAAATATTGTTACCACAGTAAGAAGGAATACTATTTCTAAGTCACCAGCATGATATTCTCTTCCTTTCAGTCCACTCAGTGCTGATGGATGCTAAAGGTTAGCTGAGCATTCGTCAACAGAATGTTTCCCCAACACTCAAAATCCCCCCTTTTTCAGAATTTAAACTTTTGATAAAGATAGAATGATTGTGTCATTCTGATTGCAATTCAATTTATTTATTTATTCATTATTAATACATGGGTAAAAAGCTTCAAAGTTCTAAGATATTTTTGTTTTCTCCAGCCTGAAGTGTAAATTGGCTTAGAATTCATTTCAGCATTTTGGGCTGTTTCTCACCAAGATCTAACACCAACAGTCAGAATATTAATACTGTTTATGGAAGAAACAGGGGCTTTTTTCCTTTGCTTTATAGATAAAGTACTTATCTAAATATTGTTAACCTAATGATTTTTCTTAGAAGTCAGTCATATTCCCATTACTGACTAAAATTGTAATTAGATCAGTATTTTCACAAATTTCCCTTTTTAACACAATATTCTCCTCTTGTATTTTTATATATGGATGAAGTGCATGGGGGAAAGAAGCAAGAGGAGATGGTGTATTTGTCTGAGAGGAAACACAGTAGCAGAGGAGAAACACCAGCAAAGACCCTAACAGACTAGAAGAACCTTCCAGAAAAAGATGAAGAACAGAAGGAATAGGAAAGGACTCAAAGCTCCTGGCTCACATTACATGACTTCCCCCTTTTCTCACTCACCAGAAGTACCACTTTAGCAAGGTGCTGCTCCTAATTTAAGCACTGGAGATGCACGAGGAGCCATCAGTGGTAGGAGCTCCTGTGCAGCTCTCGGGCACTTGAGATCCTCGTTGGATGAGACACCCCCAAGGCATCCCCAGATAGGGCAGGAGGGCTCAGAGCATGGGGGAAAGGATGAGAGAGCAGGGGACCAGTGCTGGTGTTTACCTTATTTTGTGATGTAGGGCAGCTGTAATCACCCCTCAGGAAGACACAAACCTTGCATTTCTGCTCTGCCTGCAGAGGAGAGTAACAGCTGGAGAGCTTCAGTGCTGCAAGCACCCAGGGATGGTCTCAAGGACTGCATTTGGAGGACTCAAAGGCACTGGGGAAAAAGGCTGAGGTCTGCTCAGTCAGTCTCTAAAGAGTCTTGTTCAGCCTCTAAAGAGCCTGAGGAACAGGACCTCCACGCTGACATTCAATTTAAAATCAATCTAGAAAAAAAATTAGATGCATTATGCAATCTGTGTGAACTGAAAAGATCTGAAGGTAGATGCCAGGCTGAAGACTTCCATTTGGGCACAAATAATGTCAAGGATGGGAGGAAATCAGGTCCAAAATATTACAACTTGGCAGTCACTAAACTGTTCTAAATGCTGATCACTGTGTTTTGTTGCTCAGTCTCAACCTGTGCCAAGGGAAATACAGGTGGGATGTCAAGAAAAAGTTTTTCATGGAAAGAATAATAAAGTACTGCAATGATCTGCCTGGGGAGGTGGTGGAGTCACCATCCCAGGATGTGTTTAAAAAAGACTGGATGTGGCACTTGGTGCCATGGTCTGGTTGAGGTGTCAGGGCATGGGTTGGACTCGATGATCTTGGAGGTCTCTCCCAACCCAGTGATTCTGGGTGATTCAAGGAGTGAATTTTTAGGTACTTTATGATTTTCTCTCCTCTAAACCTGACTGGGAAATATTGTTGTCTTGTATTTTAGTTACAATTGTGACTTCTGTAAGTCCTGAAAAAAACAGAACCCTTCTCTGTACTTTGCAAAGAGTACAGGGAAAAACAAAGTGTACTTTGCTTGATGATGTTTAGCATCTCCTTCCTTTTTATTCAAACACAGAATTAAGAAAATACCATGACAAATCTTTCCTCAGACAGTGGGAGTTTTGTTTTGTGCAAGCTAAGGAAGAGATTTGGATCATTGTTTATTATTTTTGTAACTTGATCCATTTATTTATCTGTCTATTTAAATGCCTCTCATCACCTGAGCACTTAAAATTTGAGGATCTATTCTGAGTCCTTGTGGAAGATCAGCCATAACAGAGAGTTTATCTGTGCTACAGGTTTGTTTGCAGGTGGTTATTTATTACCTTTGCTGCTTAGGATCTTGTAATGGCCAAACCCAAGGATAACCTGCTATGTTTGTTCTAAATTTAAAAACAGATATATGCAGAGAGTGTGGAGATAGATAATTATAGAAAGAGCACCATCTATTGTCAGGTAAAAAACCATGAATGCTATTTGTAGGCATAGAGCTTCAACAGAGTGGAAACAGCTGTGGGATTTGGATCTATTCCAGAAGCTAAGCAAAAAGTACTTTGAAGCTTTTGGTCCCAAGTTGAAAGGGTCTGGGTGATAGGAATCCTCTTGTGTAATATGTCAAAAAAGATGAGACACTGTAATTTACATCAGGCTAGGAGGGTTTTATGCTTGTTTCTGATAGAAAATGGAAACTGAGTCACAGCTTGACGAATGGGGACAGTTGTGGTGTTTAATGGGATATTTGGATGACATGGGAGCTAAAAACAAGTCACAAGAATCCCTGGCTGGCTGCAGGCAGAGCTCAGCTCTAGGACGTGGTGCAGTTTGTGCCCAAACACAGAAGCTGTGCAAGGTTTTGGCTGAGGTGTGGGTTCTGCAGCCCTCATCCAGCATGGGCAGAGCAGCGCCAGCTGCCATGGCCAGAGCTGGCTCTCTGTGCCGTGCTCCCTCTCTCGGTGCAGACTAGCTCAGACTCTTACTCTGCCTGCCAGCAGACACTGAGAAAGCCCCCAGGCTGGTCTGAGCTTTTGAGATTTATATCTGCAGGCAGGAAGAAGAGAAGGAGACACTGACTATTTGGAAAAACTGCCTCATTCCAGGCAAGACAAGTTACTATGCCAAGTACTTCATAAATCTTTTATTTGTCTCTCTGCATTTTCAGTAGACAACCTAATTATTGGTTTAATGTCTTAATAGAAGTGAAGGGCAGTGACTCCTGAACAGCTTGTGTGGCCTTTTCTGGTGCAAACAGAAAGGAGAGAAGGTGCCAAATGAAGCCAAAAGGAATGAATTATAACTTCTTTATCTTTCTTTCAAAAGCTTTCCCATGTAAGTGAACCTTCTTTTAGACTTTTCACACAGAGAGACAAAAGATAAGAATATAAGTTTTCAGGGACATCTCAAACCATAAGAAAAAAACATTTCATCAGCTGCTAATGTCAGCTAATGTCTTGGGGACTCAGCATGTGCAGTGGTTCCCTCAGAAGCACACTTAGCAATAAGCAGAAAATTTAGCAACAGAGAGGTTAAAGGAGGGTAATATCATTGTCCTCCAAATAGATGCATTTGTAAAAGAACATGACTCTACCAAGGAGGCTTGTGTATGAGGACTGGAGTGAGAAATAAAGCAAAATACAGAAACTGGTTCAAACCACTAGAGAGAAGTCTGGTGCTTATAGCATAGGTAAGGGAAAGCAAGTCCTGTGTGCCAAACAGCCAAGGGATCTCTAAAACACACCAAATTTGTGCAGGTAGACGAGCACCAGATGGCTATGAGCAGGGAACAGATGAGGGATGTGGCAATGAGGTAACACAGGCAGCTGTCAGCAGAACTCACCAGCTTGCTTGTGTGGTTCTGTGCTGAGTTAAAGCCCCTCTGATCCCTGCAGTGACTGAATGTGAAGGGCGCTGTGCTTGGTAACTGATGCAGAGAAAAGGGGAAAAGCATGTTGAAGCAGGCACAGGGGAGCTGAACACTTTGTCTTGATTCTGAAAACTACAATTCCCTGGAATCTGAGCTAGGAGTGATAACACCACAAAAACAACACCAGGGAATCTCACTTGGCTGCCTGGCTAGTTTGGTCTGGCCATGCTGCAGGTTCTCAATGACCTCTCCTCTCAATGCTGCTAAAGTCTCCCTGCCAGTGAACAACGGGGCCTGACAAGTGCAGCACATGAAAGACAGTACAGACCCTGGGGATGAGCACTTCCCAACCCTGGAGATGGAAAGAGACCTGCCAGAAAGCACTGCAAAGCCCCTCCAGGCTGGGGAAGGAGGGGGCAGAGGGGGTGTACTGTGAATGGTCCCCCAAGAGTACCAGTGCACAGCAGCCCATGAGCACCAGTCCCATGAGAAGGGACTGAACCAAGGGGCAAAGCAGAGTCCCAGGGGCCTTTTCCCTTCCATCCCACATCACCCCTCAGCTGTCTCTTCCCTGTAAGGGGCATTTTGTTGCAAGGGAGGGCAAAAGTATTTCCTTCAGCAAGTTTTGTGCAAATCCCAGGCTATGAGTCAAAAGTTACTTCTTTACACTTCAGGTCTCCCATCTGCAAATGCAATTGAAATGAATGAATGAATGAGAAAATATCTTATGAAGCACACAAAAACCTTTTTTTCCTTTCTTAGTCTTTCACATTCAGTATTATTAATTGATTCAAAAGTCAAAACACTCTCTGTGTGGTCAAGCATCAGAGAAGCTTGATGATTACTATATTTTCCACAGGGGATTTTAGTAAATATATTATCATTATAATTATTCCCAATTTATTGGATTTTTAACCAGTGAAAGGCATAATGATGTTGCACATGTACACCTTCCCTGAAAGAAGTCAAGGACCAGAAGTCCATTCAAGTAGAAATCTCTCTCTCTTCTCTTGTTGGTGCCAAAGCACAGTGCCTTGTGCCTGTTTCTTCTGAGCCCATGCCTCAGAAGATTTATGCAGCTTCAGTAGCTGCACTCACAGACCCTTTCTTCCCCCTCAGTGGTACTGGATTTGAAGGAAAGAAATAGATGAGTACAAATCAAGGCAAGAAATACTTTGAAAAGATATGTGCTCTGACATGAGTATCTAAACCAGGTCAAGAACCAAGCAAACTGCCATTGTAAGCAGTGAAAAGTGATTTTTTTTAAGCATTATATCAGTGTACATAATCCAAAGAAGGGTACTGCAGTGGAAAACTTTATTGTATTATTTTTATGCAAGCAGTCTGCATGGTGTCAGTTCTTACATTTCCCTTGAAACATACTGAACCTGAGGAAGAGTGGGATTAAACTGCTTCACATCCTCTATAATCTAGTGTGACTTCTCTCTTTCACTGTCACCTTGCTTCCTCCTTGATTACAAGACAGTCTTATACACACTTTTTCACCACCAGGTAGTAAAGTGCTTGATGGTGATGATGGGTGTTACAGTCTGCGTTTCCTGGTGAGTGTGCTATGACAGGGAAAATTTCTGAAGCCACCCAGCAGCAGAGCTGTGAGCAACACCCAGCCTTTCCAGTCCCCTCTTGGAGCCCATCACCTACAGCAGCTGATATAATATGTTGTAATGAAACACAGTGGAAGTACTCAGGATGTCATTTCGAATGTTTCACTTGCAATTGCATCATATAAACCTGATAAAGGAAACAGCAAAATAACAATACTAATAATACCAAACTCTTCAGAGGAAAAAAGGGGGAAAAGTAAGAACAAGGTGCAACCCATGAAAAATATCCTGAGAATTCATAAATACTGGAAGGAATACACGGACAGCAAGAATCTATCCCCTGTCAAGTGGAGCAAGTGTCAGCCATACAATATCCATTCTGCTAACTGAAGTTAATAAGGAAATGTACTTTTAAACCTCAAGCACATGTGTGAGAAAGTAGGCATGAATTTTTGGAATTGATAAGTTTGTTTGCTTGCTTACTTGCTTGCTTGCTTGTTTGTTTGTTTAATTATCTACTCTTCTAGACAATATTAAATGAAGCTTTACTTCTGATGGAACTCCAGGCTGGAGTGTCAGGATTCAGGGAAAACTGTGGAGAAATGGGGAAGTGGCAGCTGAATTCTCAAGTTCTCTGTGATTGGCTTGACTGCTAAGGAAGGAAACACTAAGCAGGTGATGAGGACAACTGAGGAACACTGGCTTAAAATGGAAAATTACTTTCAGCTTTAATATCTGCATTCCTCTCAGCAGCAACATGTACCTAAATACCTACCCTGTGAAATTCTAAGTGATACCTAACTTTGATAAAAAACGATGGTGACATCGTTCCCAGATGACATCCATCTGGTGATTTACAGGATGTGTATTGGATGCATATCACGTTCAGCATCACAAGAATTTTCATCTTTAAAAATAGTGAAATGAGACGAAAAACAACAAAAAAAATTTCCTACACCCACATCATCCTTTTTCAATTAAAAAAAAAACCCAGAGAAAATCTTTAAAATATAAAAAACAAGCCTATTTTTTCAAAATGATAACTAGTTCTACATGAAGCTTAGTTTTTGATAAATCAGTATTTCCAGATGAAAAATACTTTAAAGTGTCCTGAATGTTCCACTTACTGAATTGAGCTCCAATGGTGCTGCATAAGAGCTGGCACCTCAAAGAGCTCCATCAATGCAGTTGTGGGGCTCCTCACAATGACTCCAGGAAGTCAGCAGATCCGGGCTGTCCTCTGCCTTCATTAACGGGCTGCAAAAGACAGAGACAAAGAGACAGAACTACTGAAGCATATGAGAGTGCTACATTAGTCCTCAGAAGATCTTTATTCACCTACTGGCATGCCCCCAACTTTTCCTGAGAGTTCAGGGAAACAATTCAGCATGTTCTGATCTGCTTCTGTAAGGGAGCATCTTAAGACTTCTCTTTTTCCCCATATTCATTTTTAGGAGAATGATTTCATCCAGGCAGGGCTGTCTCTCACTAGCTATCTGATAGAAAGAGATAATATCTAGCTGAGGGGGGACCTGTCCTCACCAGCTCATTAATGTAGGATAAACAATAAAGAAAAAGAGCACATTGCCAAAATGCCTCTTTTTCTGGAGCTGCTGATTCAGAACCATCTGCCTGAATTAATTTGGTCTACAAGAATGAGTACCAAGGTAATGAGCTACCAGACCTCTTGAAAACCCAGGTGAGCATGGACCAGATCCCAGCAGGGAATTCTTCTTAAGCTCCTCCTTCTTTTAGGAAGTGTCTAAGTTTGTTCTTCCTGCATGCAGCTTAGCAACTCTGCTGATCATGGGCATGAGAGATCACCTCTCCCCAAGGCAGGGAGAGGTGTGCCCCATTGCATATGTCATCCCTAACAGGAAGGCAAATGGACAGTCTTCCTAGTCCTTGTGTTTCCTGAGGTTATCCAGCATACTCAATGGCCACTGGTAGTAAAAAGGTGATTGCAGCCTTCCCAAAGCAGGGTGTCACACAGCATGGCAGGCAACAGCCTTGGACAGGCTCTGCAGGGGAACCTGGCAGTCCTCTCAGTAGCAGCAATAAAGACAAGTGTTTCAGGAAACTAAGAACTCTCATACCCTTATTTCACTGCTTCTCTAACCCATCCCATCAGCTCTCTGTGGGATAATACCTTGCAACACAAATGGTGTTCACAGTGCAGCCAGCTACGAAGGAGGAACAGCAGTAAGCTTGCAGAAGGGAAGGAGATCTCAGAATAAAAAACAAGACAAGCTGATACTTGTGCTCAAGCCACAGGCACCTTCCCCTGCTGGAGACTTGTTGAACTAGGAGGTAAGGAAGTCAAGGACATCACCAGAAAGGAGAAGATGCAACTTCCCAGTCAAAGCAACTGCAGCCAGTACTCTTTGTGGTCACGGTACCAACAGAGCATCAAAGAAATGAGTTTGCCCTGTGCTCCTGGCATTCCTGCTCTGGCCTTCTGAAGAAAGTTTCCCAGTCTTTCAGCACTGTATCCATAGGCAGATTAAGAACAGAACCTTAGTGACCAAGGCCTGACCTCTAGACAGGTGCCCTGCCCTCATAAACTGGAGTCCAGCTGGGAACAGGGAAGATTTTGCAGTAGAAAAGGAATTACCCCAGAGGATGAGAGAGGAAGAGGAAAAGAGAGCTGCATCTAAGCTGAAAATGAATGGAAGGTTATGGACAAGGTGATAAGAATAAATTGTGTTGAGGACTGAAGGAATTTTGGCCTTTCTGCGCATTTTTGGGCCTTGAGGAACTGCAGGTTTCCTGCAGGAATTCTGACAAGACTGGAGGCTCAAACAGAGGGAGATGAGAGCTCTGCACTGTGAGGGCTGAAGCTTGCATGACCATGTGTGTCTGGCATAAAAATAATTGAGTCATTCTCCTTCTGAAAAAGAGGAAGAGAGGGCAGCTCCAGCCATGCCTTTGGGGAAATCAACATATGCACAGAGCAGCAATGGTGGAGTCCTGGGCACCTGCTCTTCCCAGCAGGGAACCAGCAGATTCCTTTGGAGTTCTCTGGTAATTTTGTGTTTCAGACCAAATCCTTAAGAGAGGAGGAGGATTTGGAAGGACAAAAGAGCACTCTATGAAGATTTATTTTCTCAAAACTTAGATCTGACTATCATCCACCAACTAATATGTTCAAGTATTTCTCTCACCTCCTGTAAGCAAAGCACACACATAGATAATACTTTTGCTACTCCTTTTCTTAGTATTACTGTTTGTATGAGAATTGCAAGGCTCTTAGCAAAGAAAGGCTCATATCCCCATGGGAAAAGGCCAGAATCCAGGATAGAAGCCATTCTTTCAAGGACATACAGCTTTAGTGAAGCAAGATCAAAACTTGGTACCAAATTTCCAAGTTTTCTAAGCCTGCTCCAGTACATCACTGTGTGTGAAACCTGCAGCTGCAGCCTACTTTGAATTAAAAATAAGCCAACATCAAAGACCCTCTGCAAACATTTTTAAATTCCGTTCATGATGAAGTGGTTTGAACTACCCTGGTGTTAATATTGTCTTCAGCATTTTCATGGATTTTAATCTTATTTTCAAATATTATTGTAGCACAAAGAAAAAAAAAAAAGTTTTGCTTCTTTTTTTATAAGAGAACCAAGTTTTTCTTATGCAATTATAGAAAATCAGTGAAGAAGGTCCAAACCTGTAGAACTCCAGGCTCCAGAATCACATGCTTGGAATATCTGACAAATACCTGGGCAAGTAACACCCATGTCTTTGTCACACAGCTTTGGTTCCAACAGCTGCAAAAAATAACCAAGAGCCCAAAGACCCGGCTGAGCCCACTAACTGCTTCAGTACTATTTCCAGAATGCAAATGGTGACATCAAGGCAAACTGCCTAAAAGTTCACCTTTTCCTTGTCAGAAACAAAATTTATTCTTTGCCTGAAAGCTGGAGACTGTATAACTCCTCTGGCTTTCACTTCACAAGTCTCTGAAAGCTTATTTGAGGCAGTTCTGTACCCTCTCCACACTCTTCTTGGCACTTTGCTTTTTGGACAGCAGGGATGGAGACCCACCACAGCCATGGCTGAATGGATCAGCCTGCTGCAGGCTCCTTGGGACAGACCTGCAGCTAGATGGGGATTTAATTGATTTTAGTAGTCTTCTGATTGCTTAATGTACCTTGGGAATGGGTAGTTTGGGATAAAGTTATTAGTTTTGTCTTTCACACCACCTTTTATTTTCTCCTCAACAGATCTTAAAAGACCACCCAGAAAGCAACCCTGTACCTGTATGTAGGAGGTGCCTGAGATCCCAGCACACACCCAGCTGTTTTTATCTGAACCTGCACTCCAGGAGGGCAAAGTTCCACCCATGTATTACTTGCCATGTTAGGGGGCCCTAGCTTTAATGGGTGATTGCCATTTGTCTTCAAAAACATAATCCAGGAATTGGGGCACTGACAAGATGTGTGCAGGTAGGAAAAGTTCAGTTGTCTGCTTTGAGGATTCCTAAACCTCCCTGTGCTTCAGCATGTGCAGTGACATTCACCTCAGGAGCAAATACCCTGCATTAGTCCATGAAGGAGTAAGAAATGGCTTCCACCCCTAAGCTGGAATTCTACAGGGGTGGTTTCCTTTGTGATATACAACATTTATTTAACTTTTCCTCAACAGCATGCACCTGCTGGAGCATGAAGCTACATCTCAGCTAGACACAATGCAGCAGAAAATGGTCAGAGCCACTCACTCAATGTCTCAAGCAACTGCTCACAGCTCTTTGCTTGCTGCTGCTGCTCTCTGTGTGTCCGTGCCTACTTTTGCCCTAGGATTTACTGTGGTAAAGGTTTTCCTCTTTGCACAGAAATCTTGGAAACTGCTGGTTCTTCAAAGCAAACAGAAATATATGGAGTGGAGCAAGGTTCTGGTGAAGTACTTTCTCATCCCAGATGTCAAAATGAGAAGAAAATACATTGGTAAAGCAATGAGGCAGTGCCAAACTTGTAGCACTGCTCATACTTAGGAGTAAGCCCTCACAGAGGGATCGTGCTCCCTGGTGCTGGAGGGGCTCCAAAGACCAAACAAAATGCCTGCTATCCTGCAGGGAGTGCCAACACAGCTGGCCAGCTCAGGATTGTATCACAAGAGCAGCTGAGTACAGGCAGTTCTGTGGCTTCCTCCACACTCTTGAAGAGCTCACACTCCTTTACAACCTGCATTGAGGCATAGCTCTGGGTTTGCAGTTCATCAGCCTGGACTGACCTGAATTCTCTTAGACTTGAAGCTTTATTTCATAATCCCCTTTCTGAGCAGTGACTTTCTTCCTCTAAGAGCACATGCCCTGTGGAGCCAGGCTGGGACAGGGCCAGGACTGGTTTAACCAAGTCATGCAGAAACAAACAGCTTGCACCAGAGGGGCAAGGGCTCTGTCCCAGAACACCCCAGCATCTGATGGCTCGTGTGATTTTTTAATTGTCTTGGAAGAGGGATTCTGTTCCCTCCTCTGCCTGGGGAAGTTTGTGTTTGTTGTCCTCCTCCAGCAGGACTGCACTGACAATGAGCCTAGAGCAAGCCAGAGGGAGTGCAGGTCCTGAACTGCAGTCAAGCAATGGCTCCTTTCACATCCCCTGGTGAACCCAGCTGGTATCAGCTTGCAGGAGTAATCCTTTCTGGCAGAAGCAATTCCTTTACTAAGAAATTATCTCACCTTCTCCTTAGTGTACAGGGTGAATTTCAAGCACTAGCATTAAAAGGTGTTTCACTATCCATCTGTGCCTGGAAATCGTGGCCTCAGCAGCTAATCTATGCCTCTACTATCATTGCAGTGAAAAAATTCTCTGTTGGTGCAAAACCACAATAACACTGCTAGCAGAAGGGACAGGGGGGTGTGGGGGGAGAAGGCAAATTCAGCTGTCTATACCCTGTGTTCATTTTTACTTTGTAGGAAAACAGGATTTAATGCTCTACTGAACAAATCAGGTTCTTCAGGTCTGCAAAGCTCCCCAAAACAGAAATTAATGACAATATTTATTTCTTTCTTAGATATCAAAGTATGCTGTGCAGGTGGGTGATTACATCGTTTCCTGCATTTTTGCAATGAAACAGCTCTCAAATGTGTCTCTGATCTTTTGAAGTCTGTGCTATCTTGACTGGCACTGTAAAAGCTGGGTCTGAGAGGCTGTAGAAAGGAGGGAGGAGGGAGAGAGCTGAGGCTATGTCTCAGGCATTTAAATTAGTCTCTAAACACTCAGGAAAATATACCCTTCCAGTGTGCCCACAAGGGCTAAATGGCAGCTGGGTTCTTCCAGGGAGCCTGACAAACGTGGGCAAAGCCATCATTCACTGCAACTAGAAACAGAAATGTGGTGTGCAAGTGAACTGCCAGCCACTCAGGAATCGAAGAGCACTTCACAGTATTTATCAGTCCTACGACCAAGAACACATGAATTTTTTAATAATTGCTCCATTCACAGCCTCACCAGCACATACTGAACTCAGACCATTTAAAAGCCGTTAATTAATAATTTATTGCATATAATTTATAATTATACACTTTACAATGTCATCCCAAATTGCTCCTCTGGTGGTGGCAGTATACATGTCATGGCAGTCCCTTGTTCCACATTCCAGAGGCCAGCACATCACCTGTCTCTAATGGAATATTACTCACCAGAAGTGCACCAGTTCTTCTTCACTTTGGCAGCCGCTCTGGAGTTCAGGGTAGGATAGACATATCCATGGTATAACCCTGTTCCTCGGGATATATAACATGGCTGTGAACCTCAGCCAGGACTGGGGGGACTGATCAGACTGAGCTGCTTGGGAAATACTGCAGAACCAGATAAAAATATGAACTTTTCAAGGACTGGAGAAGAATGGTGTTTTCTTCTCTGGCTTTCCCTGAAGACACTTGGAGAAGTGAACCACCCACTCCTGCTGAGGTATTTTTCCAAAGATTTTTTTTTTCAGAATTTTCTGGACTCTTCTGCACTACTAATTAGACCCCTTCTACTCCAGTCACAAATTGACAGTTTCAGCATGTCTTCCAGTATGAGAATATTTCTGGTATAGAACCCTTTTTTTTTTAAGCCATATGAAATAACTTCCTAGGTCTGCCTCTTCCATTAACTCTTCAGATCTCCTGTGAAAACTTTTTCCACTTCGATTTTTTGCTCCACCACTGGTTCCTCCCCTTGCTCTGTTCTAATCTTCGTAAATTATTCACCATCCAACATCCTTCACACCACCATTTCCTGTAATTTATAGTGTCTACTATGTTGTATTATTTAACACCAAAAAGCATTTCAGGATTCAGCTTTCGATGTATCAGGAAAGATGTAATGAATTGAGTTGCATTGTATAAAACCCTCAGCAATGAAATGGGAAACAATTAATAGCTTGATGGTGATCATCCTGCTAATGTCTCAGTCTTTTGTGCCTTGTCATGTTTATTCTACTGCAAAGGGGGACAGGAGCTTTTAAACTTGTTTGCTTCTCTCTGGGAAATTGCTTTTTTTTCCCTTTCAACTAACACCACATGTTTGTTAATGGAGTATTAATAATAACCATGTTATTACCTTCTTCCATCAGACAGGGAAGTCCACTAAATAATTTCCAGCAAAATCTCAATTCCAGATCTTAAGTGCAGAAGGCAAGGCTACAGCTTTTGGCAGTTTATTCAGCTTTCATCATACTGTCATAGCAGACTAAATTATTGAAGATGACTGGCAATTTACATATCTCCTCTCTAAGTCAAACAAGCTAGACTTCACTGTGTTATACCTCACAGCATTTATAAATCTGGACTAGCAATCCAACTTGTTTGCATAGTATATAATGAGATGAGAATAAAATAAAAGCTTTTTTGGCAGGTGTGGCAGAACTGAAGCCTGTTCCAGGCAAAAAGCACAAAGACTGTGCCAGCACCTCTTGCCTGGTGAAGGACATGCTGTCCACAGCCTCTTAACACTTTTGGTTTCAATGATCATATGACTATTAATACAGTAATTTGCCTAACATTTTGTGAGTAATTTTGTTGGGTTACTCTGTCTTTACACCAGAGTAAAAAAGAGGAGAATTAAGGTCATTACTTCATATTGAAAGGAGCACACAAAAGTTATAATCTAGTTTTGATCTTGAGCAACATTTTACCTTTCTATTAACTGCACTATAAAATCACACCAGCTACGTTTTAAATGTCCAGTGTTCAAACACCTTCTGAAACTGCATCAGGCATCGTCTGTGCTTCATCTGTGAAAGTCAAGTGTCACTTTCTACATTCTCATTTCAAAATGATTCCTCTAATGACCAGGATCAAAAAAAATGTATTATTCAGAATTCAGTAATAGCTTTCACCAGTCACAGTGATGATTGGATGAGGTACATGGATTTCTTACATGACATGTAAACATTTGATACAATTCCAGGCCTTCAGTAAAACATTTACTGAAAGGAAAATGACAGAATTTCACTCTCAAGTTCGTAATGAAGATGTCTATATGCAGAACCTATATCCCTACTTAGACATCCACATTAAGTGGATTATTTTTCAAAAATGCAGGTTACACTGGATCTGATTTTGTCTCACAGCTTCTGAAACCAGACTGCTCCTGACTAGCCTAGCCCCTGACAGCCTCTGTTTTACTGTTTTATTCAGCTATTCACTGCTTTTACTGGGAGCAGTTCACACCAATATTTTCAAATAACTAACTCTTAAAGTGCAAATCTAACACCAACCTAGTCTGAAATCCACACCCTTTTTGTATGACTCTGTACTGGGAGCACAAGCTCAGTTTTTAGATTCTCTGTAACAGTAGTTCTCATTCCACAGGAAAGTTGTAATCTTTAATTCCTTAATCATATAATTCATCTGGTTTTGCTTATTTTGAAATTTTCTTTCCCTTGATAACATGTCAGCTTCATGCCTGCTGTCACAGTTGTGTGTCAGCTTGGTTAGCTGTGATCCCAGAATCCCAGAATGGGTCAGGTTGGGAGGGACTGCAGTGCATCAACTGCTCCAAGCTCCCTGCTCAAGCAGGGTCATCCTGGAACACCTGGCACAGGATTGCATCCAGACACCTCTGGAGTATCTCTAGGGAGGGAGACTCCACAACCCCCTGGGCAATCTGTTGCTGTGCTCAGTCACCCACACAGTAAAGTTCTTCCTTGTGTTCAGATGGAAGTTTCTATGCACCAGTTTCTGCCTGTCGTGCTTTGTCCTGTTGCTCAGCACCAGTGGGTGGAGCCTGGCTCCATCCTCTTGGCACTCATCTTTCAAAAATTGATAAAAATTGGCAAGGACCCCTCTCCTTGTGTCTTCTCGAGGATGAGGCCCAGCCCTGAGCCTTTCCTGGTGAGAGAGATGCTCCTGTCCCTTCATATTTTTGTCACCCTCTTCAGGACCCACTCCATGTCTCTTGTCCTGAGGAGACAGCCTCTTGTACTGGACATGGCTCCTCATTATAATAAGAGCACAACACTTAATATTTGATTTACCTTGATGTAATTGTTGCTTTCTTGCTGATGCCAAAGGCCATAAAGTGTAATTACTGGTTCATATTTTAGCAGAGAATAGTCTTGTAAAAAGCATTGTAGATGTATTAAAATGTCTTAAATGCATTAAAACAGGATTAGGAATGGGAAAAGTAATGACAAGAAAGTAACACAAATTACTGCTTTCCAGATGGATCTCAAAATTCACCATCATGTAGAATATCACACCTCAGCCCCAACTACAAAAAAGCAGGAAAAATGGATATAAGAATAAAGTACATAAAGAAAAAAACTTCTAAATTCTGGCACATGAATACACCAGCAAAGCGCCTTAGAAAACTGAGAATTTCTTACTCTTAAAGCTTTCCTTACCAATTTATAAGAACTGGAGACAGATTAATCCTGTGTTACCTCCAGTAGAGAAGTAAGTAAGGAAATTACAAGATAATGAAATCCACAGTTAAAAATAAACAACACAAGCCCAGAAAGGTACACTGTCTGCACTTTTTGTCTATGGGACTGCAGGATATTATTGATTATGTAATACTAGGCTGAGAAAATTAAATGAGGCAGCAAATTGCAGATTCAGTTGGTAGCTACCCTGAGCAGTCCAAGTCCCCTCAATGAAAGGAATCCCAGTAGGAGATTTTCCCTAGGTAGTTCCTTCTCTTTGTACAATGTTAGTTCTCCACATTTATAAGGCAAATTTCTCATGCAAATATTGGATGGAAAAGTGCCAGGGTGTAATGGTTTATGAAGCCATTTTTTTGGGCAGTTGGTTTGTGGTTGATTAAAACCTGATGGCTTATTATTTTTTTTCTGAATAAATAGGCCAGCCTAAGAAAAGCCATTACCATCCCTAATACCTGCATGCCATCCCTCCCTGTCCCTCTGATGTGTGCTACCATCCCTTCCCCTGCAGGAGTACATCCCTCAGGTGAATGGGACAGCCCTGCTTCTGGTAAGCACTGCCAGAGGCAAAGAGCTTTTTTGCTTTTCTCAGCCTGTAATTACCTCCTTGCCTTCCTGACGTGCTCCAAAGGAACAGGGACACAGGGAACTGTCATTGTGCATTTGTTGTGCAGGAAGGAATTAGGGAGTTTCTCCTTGAAGAGTGTATGAGTCTCCCTGCAGTGGACACTTCTGTCTCCTCTGCCTTGGAAATGACCACACTCCCCATTACTCCACAGGAAACAAAATTCTTGGAGATTTCTAGAAAGGCAAGGTTTGGATAAGCAGTTTCTTAGATAAACATATTTAGCTCCTTCACAGGCAGCATGCAAAAAGTCTTTTATGCAGCCTAAGCATAACTGCGGATTTCAATCAGGTTAGAAAACAGAGTCATAAACAGTGAGGAGCCTCAGGGTACTGGAGGTTGAACTTTTACAACTCTACTTATGCCCTGTCTGTGAGGTCAGGAAATAAAGAATATTTTTTTACCAGAAATTTTGTGTATGTGTCTAGTTAATCAACAGAAGGTTGGGAAGAAGTTCAGCCTTTAGTAAATGCAGGCTGCTGTGCTGAAAGGAAATCAGGAATGGGATAGAAAAAGGCTTCCAAAGTTTTGCCATTAATCTTCCATGGAGCTCCCCATACAAACAACCAAGAAGAAAAACCTGAGGCAGTGAATACATCTCAACTGGTATGCACACAGATAAATTTTGGGAAACAGTTATTCAATCTGGTTAAGTTGTGCCACTCAGAAAATGAAGTAATTCTTTAATCCACATAGAATGGTCATGTTGTGTTATAGTACTACTGATATTGGAATAAACGTGTCATTTGAGAATGAAACTGAAATGAGCCTAGGAGTCAGCACAAATAGCAAAGAACTTCCTAATGCATGAGATTCAAGGAACCCAAATTGAAAGAATTTAACTGTGTCATTTTAGGTTCCTCAGTCCAGCTGCAGAGGGACAAGACTTGAGCAAACACCAATGTGTCAGCAGCAATGGTGCTTCCTATGTGAAAAGGGGAGAGCACTGATCCAGATGAAAAGGAGTTGTACTGCAGCTGCTTAGAGCAGTGAATTATCATGACAAGAGGAACTGACACTTCCTCTGGGAGCTGTCTGGGGGCTGACAGGTTTGCAGGGGGGTATCTAGTTCAAGGCCATGTGTTACAAGCTGTCCTTACAGAAGGATTATAGGCAGAGAGAACATCAAGAAAACTGAAGGACCTGGCAACCTACATCCAGGGGAGACTTAAGGCATTCATTCACGGAGCCAACTAAATGATCACTGCACCAGCACACCTAGAGCAGGCAGACAGATGTAACTGCACCTTGTCTGCTTGAAGTCCTCAACAACATAGAGTAAAGACCAGGTCACTAAGGAATAATTGATCCTTAAGACCTGAAACATCTAATGTGCTTGAAAAGAGCTTGTGGTGGTTTGAATCGGAAGTGAGTTTTTTTTTCGGATTCAGTAGTCAAACCAATAGGTGCTCAGGTTTGAATATTGGCACCTGGTGTGGCCACTGAGGACAGGGATCCGCCTCTGAGAACACAGGGGTTAAAAGCAGAGGGCTCCCAGGAGAACTGAACACAGGGGGTTAAAAGCAGAGGGCTCCCAGGAGAACGCTCTCTTGGTTCCGGTCTGTGGAGGAGCTCAGGCCTCCCCTGCCCAGCTGCAGGCTGGCCGGGGCAGGGGAGGCCATGCGGCCTGGCCAGGTAGGCCTTGGGCAGAGAGGGGGAGAGGAGTTCCT